>JAMPIV010015503.1:0-236418 GCA_024509875.1 Oreohelix idahoensis
TGGTGCTCTGAACAATGTTCCATGTGTTATGAATAAAACAATTATAAAATTCTGGCCATTGTTTTTTCTTGATATGTTAGTTTAGTGCATCGTGCCTTTGATGGAAGATTAAGCGAATGCGGGGGTGGAAGATTCCAAACAATACTTGAACTTTGGAATACGATTGATTTGATAAGTCATTTCATTGAGTCCGTACATTTAATTCACATGTACACATTTCAAATAGGGACAGAACATGAGTCATGCATAAATTAATCAATAGCATAAACTGCTGTTTTACGTATCAGTGTCCGTTTAAGGATACAATGTAGTATTGTCGTCAGAACATCACAGCTATATGCACGCGCAGCTAGACATGGCTACCTGCCGACAGTGAGACTGCGAGTCTGAATATATTCATACGAATTTGACGATTATTCTTCTCCTTCTGAGAATTCTAGTTAAATACTAACCTCCATAAATTTCCCTCTCATATAGAGTTCTAGGACTGACCCTGGTCCATCAAAAATACACATATATATGGCTATATCATGCCATTGAATTGGAAGGTTAGAACAACGCAGCTATTCAGCTTGGCGGTCAAGTAACAAAGGGTAGCGTTTCTTAGTTACCGACTGTGACCCAAACAACGCTGTACACGTCATAATCGATCGTGTATGGAGCGTTCAATAATTGAAACATCTATCGCAATATATTAAATGCCTTAACCTTTACAATTGCACGTCTGATAACCTTTAGCAGACGGCGTTAATATCATATACCGTAACAATTCCCTGTACACCGGGGAAAAAAAAATCGATAGATTTTTTTTCAAGATCTATCCGACTTAACAATTTTTTTCAAAAAATTTAACACAATTGTGACATATGGCCGACGATGTTCTGAGTAGAACCGTGTTGCGGTCGTGTCAACTAACTATTTGTCATAGTCATCTACCATAAATCACATTACATATCAATATTATACATATTATTATATCAACTAAATAAATGTCCAATGTTAATAGTGAATGATAAAATTAAATTAAAGTAAGGTCTGTCGTATTAGTATGTCATATAGGAATTAATTTGACTAATTAAAATTAAATTAATTAATTAAACTAAGAGTTAAATTATTAAGATTCTAATGTAACGCGATGTTATGAGAGAAGAAAAGACAAAATAAGTGAGAAGAAATAGAAAGAAATTCGAATATAAGTTTTAACTTAATTGTGTGTGTTAAGTGTTAGTGAATAATAACTATCTAATTTAACTAACTAAATAATGTATAGGTACATTAAAAAAAATATTAATCTAATACTTGTGTGAGATTTATTTTCTCTTTTCATAATTTCTTCTTTTTATATTTCGTTCTCTTTTTTTTTCTCACATTTCATTTTATTGATAATAATTCAATTAAGAAGTTAAGTTAACTAATTAATTAGTATAGGATATGATGATCCATCCGTAGTCTTGATCCTGATGAATTCTTTTAGGCAAAAATGTTCAAACGTTTACGTTGGAAAGAAATGTCATTTATCACAGCATCCAAGAATTAAGTGCACATAGGATAATAAGTTCGACTTGTCGTCAGATATTGTTCCATGATTGTTCAACGAATATTCATATATCGTGTATGGACGTTAGACGAAAGTTTCCAATGTCAATATGTCTTTTAGTTCAATTCTGTGATGCATATAGTGTTTATAAAGTTTAAATTGAAGGCAAGGTTAGTTCTCTTATAGTTGATATGTTTTAGGAATGTTAATGTTGATTATTCGTCGTCAATAGGATTACGTGACAACGCATCCGCCACAATGTTTTCAGTGCCAGGAATATGTTCAATGGAGAACTCGAATGGCTGTAGGATGATTGAATATCTGGCAAGTTTCTGGCTTGTATGATTTTATCGACGCAAGGATGCTACAGCACGTTGGTCCGTCTGTATGGTGAAGGGAGCACCAAGCAAGAACTTTTCAAGTTTGGTTATTGCCCATATCACAGATAAAAGTTCCTTGTCGACTGTTGAATACTTTGTTTCTGCCGGCTTCAGCTTTCTTGAAATGTATAAGGTAGGATGTAGAATGCCATCATGGTTCTGGAGCAGGCATGCACCAATGCCGTAGTTACTAGCATCTGTTCGTAAGAAAAATCTTTTGGAAGCATCGGGAAGTCTTAAAATTGGTTCATGCGAGAACAAATTTATAATTTTGTTGAAAGTTTCATTGCATGTACCAGTCCATGTCACCTTCACCGGCATGTCTTTTTTTAACAATGAAGACAATACAGCCGTGATGGATGACAAGTTTGGTATGAATCTACTGTAATATTGAACAAGTCCTAACAAACTCCTGACCTGTTTCTTCGTCTGAGGAACTGCTATGTTTAGAATTTTGGAGACTGTACTAGGTAACGTTCGGATATATCCCGATCCAATGATATGTCCCAAAAAGGTTATCTCATTACACGCGATTTGCACCTTTGTAGGTTTAGCAGTTAGATGATAATTCCTTAGAGTGTCAAAAACATATCTAAGTCCCGAAACATGTTCCTCAAACGACGAACTAAACAAGCATATGTCGTCAATATATGTAATAACGTCTGGTCTACCTGATAAAATTTGTCGCATCAGGCGAATGAAGGTAGCTGGCGCATTAACAAGCCCAAAAGGCATCACATTCCACTGGTATAGACCTTGTGGAGTGGAAAATGCGGTGTAGTACTTAGCCTTTTCGGTCAGTGGTATCTGCCAATAACCTTTAGTTAAGTCTATCTTACTAAATATAGTTGCGTTGGATAGACGTGGCAGTAAGTCGTCGATAAGTGGATGTGGTTCGCTGTCAACTATAGTCTTAGCATTTAATTTTCTATAATCAACACATAGTCTGATGTTATTGTCCTTCTTCCGGACAATCACTAATGGAGAAGAGAATGGCGAATTACTAGTCTCAATGATTCCCAGAGACAACATCTGTTCAAGTTCCTTAGTAGTTTTAGCAAGGAAATGTAAAGGAACAGAATAGGGATGTACACGAATAGGTGTATCATCATTGAGAGTAATGTCATGACTGATAGCCGATGTGCGACCCGGGACGTCGGTCAATACATCTGGATAAGATTGTAATAGATTAGCAATCTGTAGACGCTGTTGCGGTGTAACCGTTGAAGAGATGGTTACATCCCGCCAAGATTCAGTAGGTTGAACTACTGGTACCGGTAACGGTAACTGTACCTCAGGAAAAGAAGATTCTTCTTCCTGGATGACAGATAAGTTAGAATAATGACAAGTGGATACTGTGTTGTCATCTAGTTCATGAAAAATTGACTGTAAGTGTTCAGGACGTGTATGAAATTGCTTGAGCATGTTAATATGAAATATCTTTTTGTGTCCCTTGATATCTAAGACGTAATCAACGTCGGAAATTTTATCAATGACTTTGTAAGGACCATTCCAAGATATCAATAATTTATTGTTATTGTGAGGAAGTAACACATAAGCCTCGTCGCCTGGGAATAATTGGCGTAATCGTCGAGACCTATTTTGTAGAGATCGAGCCTTAGCTTTTGCAGCCTCAGAAGAAGCTGTTGCCAACTGGCAAGACTCAATAATGTTCTTCCGAAGATTAATCACGTACTCGTAAGATGACTGATTGTCCTGAGTCATCTCCTCGTCAATTAATAAGTCTTTTATTAGTCCCATAGGACCTCTTGGGGGAGCACCAAAAACTAATTCAAAGGGAGAGAAGCCAGTTTGTTCATGCGGTACCTCCCGATAAGCAAATAGAACAGCTGGGAGTGCTCTGTCCCAGTCATGAGGGTGCTTAGCAGTAACCTTATGTAGTAGTTGTTTAAGTGTACGGTTAAGTCTTTCAACCGCACCATTACTCATCGGATGATAAATACTACTTAAATTCCTATCAATGTCCCAAGTTTTCATGACTTCCTTCATGGTGTCAGATATAAACTGTGACCCATGGTCTGATAAAAGTTTTCTAGGAAACCCTATTCTAGAAAAGATGAGATGTAGTGCATCAGCTACATCTGTGGTAGTGGTGGTCTTTAATGGGATAGCTTCTGGCCATCGTGTGCACAAATCAATGCACGTAAGGACGAATCTATGTCCTCTGGCCGATGGTAGCAATGGACCAATAATGTCTATTGCCATCTTGTCAAAAGGTCTCACTGAGATATCGCAAGCCTGAATAGGCGCCGTGTGAAAAGCTCCACGTGCTTTCACTTCTTGGCATGTAGTACAGGAACGTACATACTGCGAAATATCTCTTGACACCCCTGGCCAAAAGAATGAAGACAGTACTCGAGATCGTGTTCGAGTATATCCCATATGTCCAGCACAATGTGAGTCATGTGCATGTTGAAGAATGTACCGTCTAAAAGTATACGGGACCATAACTTGTTGTTTCATTTGTGATTTGTCATTAAAACATCTAATCAATATGTCATTTTTAATAACAAAACAATGTTTGTTATTATTACCTGAGGATAGATTGTCAACTTTATCAACCAGATTAAAAAAATTTTTTAAAGATTTATCCTCTTTTTGTTTGGTTGCAAATGTTTCCCTGTCAATAGGTGAATTGACTACAAATTCCTCTTGGTTGTCTGCATCCATTTTATTATCATCAACTTTCTCCATGAGTTGAGTCTGCGCTCTAGTCGTCACGGCGTTTCCAGTGCATAGGTTATGTTTCTCCCATTCTATAATCTCATCTGGAGTACAATCTTTACTGCCGTGTATACGACCAACCATCAAATCAGCTATAGGCTTTTTTAGCATACATACTTTTACGTTTCCTGTGAAAAAGGAGTGTTAACATGAATAATAGCTGTGGGGTAAAACTCTATTGTTCCACCAAAAGTCATGCAACGGACATATTCCCCTGTTGCACAGCTAGGATGTACCAGCGACTGTCGTACACCAATCGTTGTGGATCCCGAATCCCTCAACACTGAGACGACGGATCCATTAACTAATCCCCTGTTAAAAATTAGTAGGCCTGTTCCATCGTTGACTGCAAGACCTACCTGTGGTATAATATGTCCGCAGTTAAGCACTGTTTCTTTCGCCTTCTGAAAAATAAGATTGCATTGCTGGCAACTATTTGCCACATTATAATTAATAGCAAAACATGCAGCAGAAGACTGTGTTGTATTATTGTCAAGTGGGACCTGAGCTATAGGGGTAGTATTATTTGTAACTGCCGCCCCTGTATTATGGTTGTAATGAGATGATCCCCGAGAATGAGATCGATTCCGAGTATAATTGTTAGAATTATCTCGTCGTCCTCTATAGTAACTATTATCTCGATGTCTCGAGCCATGATTATTACCATTCCAGTTATTATTATTATTGGGAGTATGTGATCGATTATAATGAGTGTTATGTTGACCATTGTGGTAGTTTGTTTGAGGTGAATAATTTCTATCTCGTGATCTACCTCTGTTGAACTCATTTTTATTGTTGAAATCATTATTATGTCCCTTCTGAAAGTTAACGTTGTGATTTCTTTGGAACCTGCTTCTGTCTACACTGTGATGTCTTTGTTTGTTATTGTGATTGTAGGCCATATTAGACGCCACAGGTAGAGGTTCTCTTAATGAGGAGTTAGAAATGGTTGCATTCGGATGTGCCGAACAGTAGTTTAAAGAAATTTTTTCTAACTCATCCATAGTACCTGGTTTACGCTCCTGCAAATATGCAAAAAATGGCTGGCTAACCGAAGATAATACCTTATCCCGCAGTAGTAAATCAACTAATTTGTCGTATGATTTGTTGACTTCTGCCAGTTCAACCCATCTATTAAATGTATTGCGTATGTTCGCAATGAATCCTGCAAAATCCTTTGGAGATTCTGGTAAAATTCCCTTAAATTTCAACCTACAGTGTTCCTCGTCCAGGTGAAACCTTCGTAAAAGCAAGGACTTAATAGCACCGTAGTTATTAGCTATTGATGGGTCAGCATTTTGAGAAGCTGTCAGTGGTTCTCCAACCAAGAATTCATTTAATTTGAGTACCCATGACTCTTCAGGCAAATGGTTAGATTTGCAAGTCTGTTCAAAACGTGCCAGGAACGATGAAAGGTCGTCGACGTTCAAGTTGAAAATGGGTAATTTAAAGTTGTAGAAATGTTTAGGTTGGCTGGATGATGATCCATTTTGTGCGTTATTATTCTGGTTTGCATCAGCACTTTGTGCTTGTAATCTTGCTGTCTCCAATTTAATACGCGCCAATTCCATTTCTTGTTGTAAAATAATTTCCTCTCGTTTCAATTTATTCTCTTCTTCCTGTCTGGCGATTGTTCTTTGCTCTTCTCTTTCACGTTGAGCAATCTCTCTCAGTCTATTTTCCTTGTCAATTTGCTTCATCTCACGTTCTGCTTCCTCTTTCTTTAATGCAGCTTTTTTCTCTTCTTCCTCTTTCTTTAATGCAGCTTTTTTCTCTTCTTCCTTTTTCTTTAATGCAGCTTTTTTCTCTTCTTCCTCTTTCTTTAATGCAGCTTTTTTCTCTTCTTCCTCTTTCTTTAATGCAGCTTTTTTCTCTTCTTCTTTTCTTTCATATTTTTCCAGTTCTGATTCAGCAAACTGACGAAGTTCTTGAGATTTATAACCATATTCACGACCAATCTTAACGAAATGGTCTATAGTAAGCATTTTGACTTTTATCTGTAAGTAATTATTGATAATTACTGATTAAAATAGTCAATAGTAGCTTCAGAGTAATTATTATACTTACTCAACTTAGAAATATTCAATATAAGTAATCACAATAGTACTGAACTTAATGTCTAAGTTCAACTAATAGACAATATTTTGTAACAATATTGTATCTAAATAATACTATACCATAAATAGTTATGATATCTGTTAAATATAATGTAATTATATCACACAATTAATCTCAATATCCAATAATGTTGGGTATAATTCCTAGTAATTATATTGTTCAATGTACTAAGTCACTCTCTTAGTACCAGAAAAGTATATTAAATAATATACAATGGGTCTATTACCTCAAAGGTAGCTATAAGATTATTTTATTTTGTCAATATATATATTATATTATTATGCCCTAGGCATCTATGATAAATTGTAGTGCTACTTTCTTGGACTATCACTGCATAATTATGCAATGTCCCATATTAACCTTAATTATCAGAAAAAATTAATTAAATTAAATTACAAGTGTATTATTGCATATAATAGCATATTATTAATGTAATATTAATATATATCATGAGGACAAACAAAACAATGATGCAACTAAAGGGTACAAACAATGTCAAGACGCAAACAAGACATTTTCACAATTAAAATGAATTTATGAACTAAATAAAATAAGCGGAAATGTCACAGACCAAATGAAGGGCAAGGTCTGACCGGAGGTCAACTGAATATTCAAGGTACACACAAAAAAAAATGACTGTGAAAAATGATGACGTCACAGGACTCATAACGGACGAAAATTTAACAATCATAAAATAAATGATAGTCAGAGGAGACTGGACGAATAGTAACGAACATGGTACAGAACTGAATAAAATTATTAACTGAGTACGAATAAAATACACCAATTATCTACGGGACAGTACAGCTAACGCAAATCGTCAAACGATAGCAGATTTGGACAACAAGTCCAATGTCAAACCTCAATGGGGTTTCCAAAGGTGCGATCGTTTAACTGCCCTAAGAAACGACCGAAATCAATTCAGGCATCGTGAGAGCCACAGAATCTAATTTCGGTTCATCCTCCCTACCTCCCACGAATTAACAACACATTAAGACAACAAAAATTACATTAAACATAGATAAAAACATGCCGATGTAGGCAGAGGACAATGGACTTAGTTAGCACTGTTTGCAATACCAACAGTTAAACACCTAGATTTATCTTTACCGTTGCTTCGATCAGTGCTAGCGGTCGTCAACAGCTAGGCTAAAGCCCCTGACTGTCTGCTCCTATAGTCCATATCATGTGTTGGCTTCAAATGGCTTATGTTTTCTTTGGTTAGACTTAGAAACGGCTGGTTTCTTCGACAGATCACCTACACGATTTTCAGTGACGTCACGTTGTTAGGTATTATAATGAGTACTGCGTCACGTCAGCCTCGTACTGGTCATGTGATCGAAACTTGATCGTAAACATTTCATTCGAAAGTCATGAAGAAATTTTTTTGTCGTCCCCAGACACCGGACACCACTGTTGCGTGGTGGTTTGCTCTGAACAATGTTCCATGTGTTATGAATAAAACAATTATAAAATTCTGGCCATTGTTTTCTTCCTTGATATGTTAGTTTTAGTGCATCGTGCCTTTGATGGAAGATTAAGCGAATGCTGGGGTGGAAGATTCCAAACAATACTTGAACTTTGGAATACGATTGATTTGATAAGTCATTTCATTGAGTCCGTACATTTAATTCACATGTACACATTTCAAATAGGGACAGAACATGAGTCATGCATAAATTAATCAATGGCGTAGACTGCTGTTTTACGTGTCAATGTCCGTTTAAGGATACAGAGCAGTAATTGTCGTCAGAACATCACAGCTATATGCACGCGCAGCTAGACATGGCTACCTGCCGACAGTGAGACTGCGAGTCTGAATATATTCATACGAATTTGACGATTATTCTTCTCCTTCTGAGAATTCTAGTTAAAATACTAACCTCCATAAATTTCCCTCTCATAAAGAGTTCTAGGACTGACCCTGGTCCATCAAAAAATACACATATAAATGGCTATATCATGCCATTGCATTGGAAGGTTAGAACAACGCAGCTATTCAGCTTGGCGGTCAAGTAACAAAGGGTCACGTTTCTTAGTTACCGACTGTGTCCTAAACAACGCTATACACGTCATGATCGATCGTGCATGGAGCGTTCAAAATTGAAACCTCTATCGCAATATATTAAATGCCTTAACCTCTTACAATTGCACGTCTGATAACCTTTAGCAGACGGCGTTAATATCATATACCGTAACATCCATATAGCAAGATCGTCAGCATGTAGTGCCCTGTTGATGTACAGTGTGAATAGCTTTGGCAGGTCGTCCATCAAGATGATAAAGAGTGTTGGGGATAGTACTCCTTCCTGTGGGACCCCTTCTGGTATGACAACCATTCTGCTTTTCTTTCCATGGAGTTTAACTGTTGCATGTCTTCCACTTAGGAAGTTCTTAATCCACTGTAGCATTCTGCTTCCCATTCCTTTCTGGACTAGTTTTAGCAGTAGGCCTTCTTTCCAGACTTTATCAAATGCCTTTGTGAGATAAAAGAAAGTTGCTAGGAGTTTGGACTTTTTTCTGGAAAGCATCTTCAATCTCTTAGGCGAGATATGCTTTTTGATCGTCAGTGCTTCTGTGTTTTCTGAAGCCTGATTGGCAGTCATCTAGTAGCTTCTTTTCTTCAAGGTAATTTTGAAGCCTGTTGTTGACAAACAACAAAAGCATGCAACTAAAGCTAGAAACAGAAATAAACGAAGTACAGGCGGGTTTTCGACCAGGTAGAGGCACTAGAGATCATATATTCAACATGAGGATCATCATAGAAAAGTGTAGAGAATTCAACGTTGACCTACATACTTGTTTCATTGATTACACCAAAGCTTTCGATTGTGTACAACATCAGCAGTTATGGGCTATTATGAAAAATATGGGATTTCCAAACCACCTTATACAACTCATCGCACTGCTGTACCAAGAACAACAGGCAGCCGTAAGAATAGAGGGTGAAACATCAGAATGGTTTGAAGTACAGAAAGGAGTAAGACAAGGCTGTACCCTTTCCCCTTACCTGTTTAACATTTATGCCGAGAATATCATGAGAAATGTAAGAGATGACCAAGAACACACAGAGTTTGACTCATTTAACATCGGCGGGTACCAGATCCCTGAAATCAGATATGCTGACGACACAGTCCTCCTATCGACCAACCCAGAAGGACTTGAACAATTACTTCTGTCCACCAAAAAACACAGCGAGGCCCAGAATCTATACCTAAACACCAAGAAGACTAAAGTATTGACAACAGACAAAGTAAAGACCAAACCAGAAATTGAAATTGATAACGAAGAACTGGAACGTGTTAATGAATTCGAATACTTAGGATCAATCATCAGCAGCTCTGTCGACTGTGCAGTAGAAATTAAAAAAAGACTTGCAATTGCTTCACATAAACTAATACAGATGAAAAACCTATGGCAAGGCACAAGCAAAGAAACAAAGTTACAACTGATCACAGCATGTATATTCCCAGTGGCAACATACGGCTGCGAGACTTGGACACTCAATAAAACAGTTGCAAAAAAGATTACATCATTTGAAATGAAATGCTACAGAAGGATGTTGAGAATACCCTGGACAGAAAAAAAGACCAACAGAGAAGTACTGCACTCACTAAACGTACAGGAACATTGGCTCCTAAATACCATCGCAATAAGGAAGCTGAAATTTTTCGGTCATATAAAAAGACATAATAGCCTGGAAAAAACAGTGATGGAAGGCATGGTCCCTGGAAAAAGGGTAAGGGGTCGACCTAGACGACGGTGGACCCAGGACATCACAGAGAGTCTGAACTTGTCTTTGGCTGATGCAGGTCGACTTGCCCAGAATCGTGATGCGTTCAGAGCAGCTGTAATGGAGACAACGTTCTGGAAAGAATACGTCACATGATGATGTTGTTGACAACCTTTCCATTACTTTTTCCAGGCAGTATAACAGGCTTATTGGGCGGTAGCTTGATTTATTAGCTTTTGATTTCCCTTTTTTGCAACTGGTATTATTTCTGCCTCTTTCCATTCTTCTGGGAAGATCCCCTGTGTCCACGACTCATTGAAGAGGTCTAATATTCTGGCCTTTCCGTGAGGTCCTAGATGCTGGATCATTTCATTTGTGACTCCATCTGGCCCAGTGGACTTCTTCGTTTTAAGATTCTGGATTGTTATATTCAGTTCTGTTATTTGAAAGAGTCTGGGCATGGCTGCTGAATTCGGAGAAGGTTTTCTGCCTCTTGTCTTACTTCAGCAATTCTTGTTCTTGTCATCTTGATTGTGCTTTCTTCAGGGTACAAGTTTGCTAGAATGTTTGCAGCCTGTGAGCCAGTGTAGGATTTTCCATTTTCTTCAATAATGATGCTTCCTTGGGGTTTGTTCTCTTCATTGAGATATATGACCAGTTGCCATATTTGTTGTGGTGTCTTTTTCCATGTTAAGTGATGCAGATTTTTCTCTCCGATCTGATGCAGTTAAGTTTTTCTCTTCTGAATATACGAGTAGCTTATTGTTTGTTGTTTTCAATAATATTAGTTTCAGTTGGATTATTTTCCATTTTGAATTTAGCAACAGATGCCTGATCATGAATCTCTTGGAGTTTTCTGTCCCAGAAGGGTTTGTAATTATACCGTCTGCTTCTAGGTATATTCTTGTTGGCAGCTTCCAAGACTATGTTTGTTTGTATCTTTGTATTTTCCCTCACATTTGTTGTTTCAAGTGTACTTCCAGTTTTTCTTATGTGAGGGTTTGGTAGGCATTCCAGTTTGCCTTTTTGTAGTTCCAGCTGGCAATTGTATGCCTTTTTTTCTGTGCTGTAGGTCGCTTTTATTGTGAAGATGAAAGGTATATGGTCACTCTATACAAGATGTTTGGTTACTGCTCTTTCTGTCACACGCTGGATATTCTCTGTAGCAACAGCAAGATATGGTGTGCCTTGAGATTTCCATCGTCTGGAGTAGAAGGTTGACTCTGCTTTTGGCTTGTTTATGAGGACTAGTCGGGTTACTATCACCAAGTCTTCTACTTCTTCTCCTCGCGATTCCATGGCTGGTTATCCCCAACTGGGTGAGTGGCTGTTGAAGTCTCCCACTATGATGTGGTTTGATTTTGAAAGGGGAATTTTCCTAAGGTTTCGTTTTTTATTGTTTGGGCAGTAGCAGTTTGTAACAAACAGGGGTTCTGATGTTGTGTGTAGTTTGATGGTTGTCGTAAATTTAAAAGATAGGTAAAATGATATATTTGGTCCCGTCTGAGTAGAGCAGAATGGTGGGATATATGAGAAAAGAAGATGTTAGAATAGATTCCACGAGTGAAATAGTTTAAGCTGAAGATCCGTCTTTGGAATGAGTGGTTTCTCTAGTCCAGCCTATCTTTACGACTATGATTAAAGAAGACGATCTGTCACACTTCCTATAATGTTAATTATAAGTTATCTACACACACACACAGTTATGTGACGACAACAGGACACACAAACGTAGAAAACTATGGATAATAGGGTATATTGCTGACCGACACGATAATTAAGTTTTTGTTAAGTTTATTATCATTTAAACTTCTCACAACCTCAAACATATATATATATATATATATATATATATATATATATATATATATATATATATATATATATATATATATATATATATATATATATATATATATATATATATATATATATATATATATATATATCACGTTTACAGAAATATGAAAATAACCCCATAAGTGCCCTCCCCTCTGTTGAGAAAAGATCCCGAAAGAAGTTAATAATCCCAAAAGGTCAAAGATTAACACTAGGGTATAGAATAGACAGTATAGTAAAGAACAAAGTTTCTACTAAGCTATCCAGTAACTAATCGAGTTAGCGAACAAAAAAATAGTGAGTACATTGATTGTAACAAAAGAAAATAGTTTTTCTCTCTCTCTCTCGGTCTTTAACTCTGTCATTCTGTGACCACAACAAACACACTTGCTTACCCAATACTTGATTTAGGTATCCTTCGGAAAAAAAATAACAACAATAGTATGCCTATAGTATCAGGTGGGTCGCCCAAATATGGCCCCAGACTAGCCTTGGTATTGAATAATAATTTCCAGGTAGTCGGCAAATTGGTAAGTTAATTTTTCCTGGATGATATGTTTCTTGAAGCAATGTGTTCTCGGGTGTTCACAGTTATAAACAAAGGAGAAAATAGTTCCTGTCTTGTCAAGCCTCTAGGTGCTACGACTGTTACGTTAAAAGTGATGATTATAAATCCTCTCGACTTTTTTCTGGGATGAGTGCCGATTATGAAGCAGTGTTTCTATTGGATATAAATTCGCTTTGTGAAAACGACTGTCAGTAGTCGGGAAAAATGTTATGTTTGTTGCCGCAGCGGGCTGATAAATTGAATAAAACAAATCTGGATAATTATAGATCCAGCTTACCTCACGTTACCGTTCATATGCCTTCAATAACTGAGAAAATGCCTACAATTAGAGAAAACACGCTGGCCGTTGGTTTTGACCAACCTATATTGGGAAGAAAACACACATTTAACCAAAATGACAATCCTATGCTATCACGCGTAAAGTGATCTATTATTCTCTCCGTTTTCTAATTAAATTAAAAAGGCACACAGCATGTTAAGCATATACTATCGCGCTTCGCTTAGCTAGTGCGGATTTGGAGTGTCGGCATGTAGCCGCCACCCCCTCCAACTTTTTGTAAAACACTCAGCGCAAGATAAAAGTTATAATTTAATTATGACTACTGAAAAGGGGCGTCGTTTATTCGGGGTCGTGTACTGGTCATCACTGAAGAAGGTCTTCTTTGGGTTACCACTGCATAATTGAATCAACCGGTCATGTAGACACAGAGTGATAGTGTCAGGTAACGCGAATGGTGGAATGGTTCTGTGTAGTTGACCACTTGATAATATTACACTCACACACTCTTATGCAAGTCAATGATGACTGGAACTACAGCTGACATTTCACATAGTTTAATAATGACGCACACATCTGGACAGCACGGAACATAGTCATAGGAACATGTTGACATGTACATCATTAGGCATTTGAATAGTAGATCATATTTCATGCAGCATTCAAATATGATGGGCGATATAAGGTAATCATTCAATGTTCTGGCAGACTATTGCCATATCCCCTAACTGACTGAACGCATCAGTGGGTGTGGGTGTGTAAACATATAAAGAGTTCACTGGACAAACCTTTTCCTTGGCTAAGTTCTCCAGCGGCATATATCAAATGTTTATGTAACAAAGTTAAACCACGATAGGGGTTTTCATATTAATAAGATCTCCATATCACTGTCCGATAATAAGTTTGATATACTGTTCTCTTGACAGTGATCCATAACGATGACAAGAATACAAGATGGCTACCTTCCTGAGTTTCGCTCACTCACCCAGAAGAAGGATTATGATAAGCCAAAGTTAATTCACAATTTGAATATCAATAATTTCATAGAGTTTCCCTACAGTTCCACATTAAAAAGGTTGCTTCATGTAGACATAAGCTCTGTTGGGAAACCTGTCATCTTCAACTGTATATATAAACGACCAACGATGCTCGAAACACGATGTCCATCTAGGTCTAACCAAATAGAGATCATCAAAAAGAAGGGTCTGGTATTACCTGGAGTCCGAATTAATAATAAAGTGCATGAGGAGAATCTCTGACAATAGAATCTCGCAGAGACACTATCTCCTTCTGAAAAAACATTCACAAATCACTTTTCAACCTTTAAAAGGACCAGCCCAAAAAATACACACGGCCATTCTCAGCCGGCTTTGTCGAGACTCAGTACGCCTCCGTAGGACAACGAATACCTGCCCCAGAGTTCGGCACAAAGAATCTAGTCCGACCTAAACATACGAAGATATACAATATAAGACTGAATCTTCTTGCACTAGAAAAGTAATACATATGAATTCAGGCCATAAACATTCCAAGCAAAATCAATCTATTTTCTGGCCCTAACAAATGAGAAGTGACATAAATTCGGTATTCATACGCTAAATCAATATTCAAGGGAGATCATCCACATAATCAAAAGTAAAAACCAACTAAAGCATTTTCGTACACTCAATAAATACAAATATATATTTTTCCATATTAAATAGACATACAGGATGAATTGTATGCCTCACTGAAGTAATCCGTGCGTCACACAATTCCATACAATAGAATATGTGCGCAACAGATTACCACACCCCCCGGGAAAAAATAATGGTACATTTTTTTTGGAAATACATCTAGGAGCAACATACAATAGGCTCACAACGCACAAATGATAATGCGCAGATGATAAGCATTCCAAACAAATGTAACGCCTAATGTAAGGCTAAGTCGTCCTATGGTACGACAAATTAGAATATATCTTAGAATCCAGAGAAAGTTTTTCTCTGAGTATAAATATTTCCAGAGAGGTGTCACCCACGCATACTACAATATTGGCTCTGCCACAATTTCTACAACAGATTATCCAAAATATTTCATCTTAGGTATCTTAAAATCATGATTACCAAAGAAGAAGAACATCAAAAGACCAGCGGTGAATATGCATCAATGAACCGCTAAGTAGTGATACAATCAATATATGCTATATTACATATGTGTACCCATTTTAACATAGGGAAAAAACTGTAGTAAAGTTAGACATGTTAGAAATCTCAGGATCTAACAGTTAGGTGGAATCATGTGGGCATCTAGACAAGATGTCTGCCATCACATTTTCTGACCCACGGATAGCTCGCACCAAAAAATGAAAAGGCTGAAGAGCAATCGCGTATCGCGTTGATCTCGCGCTCTTCAGATTTTTACTCTGAATAGCTGTAAGAGCTTTCTGGTCAGTTTCCACAATGAAATGCGCGCCAAGAAGAAATCTTTGAAGTTTAAGGATTGACCAAACCATAGCCAATAATTCACGGTCTAGGACCGAGTAATTCTTCTCTGCGGCATTTAGTTTTCGAGAAATATACATCACAGGGTGCAGAGTTCCAGAGTACTCTTGCATTAGTGCTGCTCCAATCCCTGTGGATGAAGCGTCACTACGAAGAATAAATGTCTTATCTTTAGTAGGTAACACTAAAATAGGTGAAGTAGAAAACATAGTTTTAATTTTATCCAAAGAGGATTGACATTCTTGAGTCCAATGGACTATATTAGGAGACCCTTTCTTTAGCAATGAAGAAAGAGGTGACATGATCGAGGACAGATTCGGGATGAATCGTCCATAAAATTGTATTAGACCCAAGAGACTTCGCACTTGCTTTTTAGTCTTAGGCATAGAAATGTTAAGTATCTTACTTGTATTATGGTCCTCTGTTTTTAGGAAACCATGACCAACACGGTGACCTAAGAAAGATATTTCGCTAAAACCAATACAGGCTTTAGATGGTTTCGCTGTCAGGTTATGCTCGCGTAAGATAGACAATAGTTCATTTAACCCGTTATAGTGATCTTCCCAAGTATCACTGAAAAGACAGATGTCATCAAGATATGCAATGACATCTGAGCGATGAGATAGGATTCGACGCATCATGCGTACGAATGTTGCAGGGGCGTTCATAAGGCCGAAAGGCATGAAATTCCATTGGAATAGACCCCTAGGTGTCGAAAAAGCAGTAAACGGTTTGGCGTGTTCGGATAGTGGAACTTGCCAATATCCCTTAGACAAATCAAGTTTAGTGAAGAAATGAGATTTCGATAGTCTAGTAAGTAGCTCTTCTAGTAAAGGCATAGGTTCAGCATCAAATTTCGTCACTTGGTTCAATTTGCGATAATCAACGCAAAGACGTATGTTATTGTCTTTTTTCCGTACAATAACCATCGGCGAAGAATATGCTGATGTGGATGGTTCAATTATTTTCAAATCTATCATCTCATCCAACTCTTTCTCAACCTGTGCTTGAAAATGTATCGGGATAGGATACGGTCTGACTCTTATAGGATTATGGTCAGTTAAAATAATGTCATGTTCAATGACATCAGTTTGACCAGGAATGTCAGTAAGGACATCCTGAAATTGTTGTAACATAGTAGAAACTTGTTTCTGTTCTCCTAGAGATAACTCGGGAGAGACCGTAACATCTTTCCATGATTCATTAGAATGAAGTGGAATCATCGGAAAAGGGAGATTCACATCCGAGAAACTCGTTTCCTCATCCTGTATTACTGACAGTGATGAGTAATGTCCATGTGGGACTGGAGAATCGTCCGTTGCCTGGAAAACAGGTTGTAAATAATCCGGACGTTCATGGAATTCCGTAAGCATGTTGATGTGGAAGGTTTTATGCTTCCCGTCAATATCGACGATATAGTCAACATCGGAAACTTTTGATATTACATCGTACGGACCTTTCCAAGAAATAAGAAGTCTTTTTTCCCAACAAGGTAGCAAGACAAATGCTTTGTCACCCGGACAAAGTTGTCGCAAGCATCTCTTCTTATTGGCAAATTGCCTTGCCTTCTGTTTCGCAAATTCAGAAGAAGCAGTTGCCAATTTGCATGCTTCAATAATCTTGTGTCTAAGCGCAATGACATATTCGTAAGAGGATTTTGTGTCATCGACAATATTATCAGCAGTTATAAGGTCATGAAGTAAGGACATAGGACCTCGCGGTTTCGCAACAAAGACAAGTTCAAAGGGAGAAAATCCTGTATGTTCGTTGGCGACCTCTCTGTATGCAAAGAGAGCCGCGGGTAAAACCCTGTCCCATTCTTGAGGATGATCTTCAGTTATCTTTCCTAATAGGTTTTTGAGAGTCCTATTCAGACGTTCTACCATCCCATTAGACATAGGATGATAAATACTACTCAGAGATCTCTCTATCTGTAGAGTCGCCATTACTTGAGACATGGTATCCGATATGAGTTGGGTACCATGGTCTGATAATATTTCTGCTGGAAATCCCAGACGAGAAAATATTAGCCAAAGAGCATCTGCAATATCAGCAGTAGTTATGCTCTTTAGAGGAACAGCCTCTGGCCAACGTGTGCACATATCAACACACGTCAAGATAAATTGGTGTCCTCTAGCAGACTTTATCTTAAATGGACCAATGATGTCTATCGCCATTTTTTGAAATGGTCGAATTGGAATATCTGCAGCCTGAATAGGTGCAGCATGGCGTGGACCTTTGGATTTAACTTCTTGACATACCCTACAAGATCGACAATAGATTCGTATGTCCCTGTTCACAAAAGGCCAAAAGAAAGACGCAAGAACTCTAGATTTAGTACGGGAAAAACCCATATGCCCAGCACACTGAGAATCATGAGCGTGCTGTAAGATTTTAACTCTCATATTTTTGGGCACAAGAATTTGAGAATGAATGGACCTAGCGGAGTCTTGTACCATACGTACAAGTACGCCATTCTTCATCGTAATCCAAGATTTACGATTTGTATCTTTATTCGGATCACCTTTTGTTGCTAGCGTGAAGAATTTTTTTAGAGTAGGATCATCTTCTTGCTTTTTTTATAAATGAGTCGCGAGAAATTTCCAAGGGATCATCTTGGTTCTGCGCATCATTATCTTCAGAAGGCGAAGATTGAGGCATGTTAAGAGCTTGAGCTCTAGTGACTACAGCATTAGCAGCTTGCGTATTTTTATTTTCCCACTCAGCAATTTGTTGCGGAGTACATTCTTTCACTCCATGAATGCGACCGATGATAAGATCAGCGATCGGATTCGGCAGAAGACATGCGTGCACATCTCCTGTAAAGAAGGGAGTAGCAATATTGATAATGGCAGTAGAGTACTTCTCCAATGTGCCACCAAATGTTACGCATTTGATTACTTTGCCAGTGGCTCGAGAAGGATCTACGAGTGACTGCCTCACACCAATGGTAGTGCACCCCGAATCGAAAAGAATTGATACCGGAGTACCCTCTACTAGACCTCTATTGAAGACAAGAGCGCCTCTTCCATCATGCGCGACTGACGCAGGAAGAGCGGGAAGAGGATGACCACAGCTTAAAGTAGAAACTGTGGTTGGATCGAATAATGTTTTGCATTGGGAGCATTGAGATGCTCTACCAAAATCAAAAGCAGAACATCCTACATTATTAGAGTCTTTCTTATCATTATTTTGATTACCGGCTTCATGGAGCTCTTGCTGTGCAGAGTTAGCCTGGTAATGAAATTTATGTCTTTTGTATTGTGATCTACCTCGATTATTATAACCTCTATAGTTATTATTATTTCCTCTGTTATAACCCCTGTTTGGGTTTGAATCATAATGTTCATGATCATAATCATCATGCTCATTATAATGAGTATCTCTGTAATGTTGGTTTTGTTGTTTCCATGAAGGAAAACTTGGGTAGTTCCTATAGTGACTTCCTTTGCGGAAATTTCTGTAATTATGGCCACCCCTGTATCGAGGACTGTCAGCCCGATTCCAGTTCTTCGAAGAAGAACCCTGATTCGACTGGTTACCTTGGTTTTGATAACTATTCCAATTAGCCTTTTTGTCAAATTTGTTTTGAGCTCCTTGAAACTTATGTGAGTAATTATGATTGTATTGTGTCGCTGAAGCAGCTGGCATACCCTCTTTAACCTTAGTGTTGCTAAGAGTTACGTCAGGGTGTGCCGTGACGTATTGGTCACAATATTCTTGCATTTGTTTTAGTGTACTGGGTTTACGCTCATGTAGGAATTCAAGAAATGGTTTATTCACAGAAGACATGATCTTGTCTCTGAGCAATAAATCCATAAGAGCCTCAAATGTTTTTTCTGTTTTGGATAATTCAATCCATCGTATAAATGTAAGACGTGCTTTTTCAACGAATTCTGAGAATTCTACACCTGCCTCAGGTCTCATTGTCTTAAACAAAAGACGGTAACCTTCCTCAGTCAACTGATATTTCCTTATCAAGGCCGCCCTGACAACATCGTAATTGTCCTTGTCGGCTTCTTTAACTAAACTTAACTTAGTCAGAGAATCACCTTTTAGATTTATAGACAACTGATTCACATACTGTGATTTATCCACATTATGAGCTCGACAAGCACGTTCAAATCTATCAAGCCAGAATGTTATATCGTCACTGGCGGAGTTGAACGCTGGTACCTTGACCTTGTAAGTAAAGGGTTTACCATTACCACTAGATGCCTGATTAACAATACTCATACTTGTCAATTTCAATTTCTCTAACTCAAATTCATGTTCCCTTATTGCTTTTCTCTCTTCAGCTTCTAATCTTTTTTCTTCCATTCGAAGTTTTCTCTCCTCAGCAGCAGCTTTTTTCTCCTCAGCAGCAGCTTGAGCAGCAGCTTCTAATTTTTTTTCTTCTATTTGAAGTTTTCTCTCCTCAGCAGCAGCTTTTTTCTACTCAGCAGCAGCTTGAGCAGCAGCTTCTAATTTTTTTTCTTCTATTTGAAGTTTTCTCTTCTCAGCAGCAGCTTGATTTTTTTTCTCCTCAGCAGCAGCTTTTCTCTCCTCAGCTTGCATCTGCAATCTGAAATTCTCAGCATCTATCTTCTTTTGTTCAATTTCTGCTTTCCATTTATTCTCATCTTTTTGTTTTTTCTCTTCTGATTTTAATGCAATGGCAAATTGAGCAGATGAATATTCTTCCAATTCTTTACCAGACTTACCAAGGGTTAACCCTTGCTGGATAAAGTAATCTAAATTAGCCATCCTGTCTTATGAAATCAGTAACCTGAAAAAGTAAATAAATTACCTTATCCCACTTTAATGGGAGACAAGTCTGTACTATAGACTTGTATACTCACTTCATTTTATTTCACTCTCTTAGTCTTAGTCAAAGACCTTATATGGTTATCTTGTTTATATTGAAACAAATGATCACTTGAGTACCTGTGGAAAATAATATCTTTCTATCCCAATCACTGTGGGAGACAAGCCTTATATAGGTCTTGTATACTTCCTTGTACAGTAATAATAATAATAAAGTACTGGCCTGTACTATCATATAAGTGTATTCAAATATACCTCATATTATCTGTCAACCAAAGAGATTAACAAGGACAAACAAGAAAAGACAATATAAGAACACTTGCAGAAATCAAATTAAATTAAATATAAGGAACTGAAGTAAGTAAATAATCACAGAATATGTGATGATAACTGCAATGGACTAAGCAAAACAAATGACGTTACAGTGTATAAACATAAGGGTGTAGAGAACTGAATGAAAGGAAAGATAAGACCAACAAATTCAAACAAATCAAAACAAAACTAAAAAACAGGAAAAATATTACAAAAACAACAACAGGGACAGTTTCGTTACAGCTAACAGATATTGCAACAGATGTTGCATGCAAATTTCAATTAAGAAATTTGCCCCTACAGAACACTAGTACAAGACCAATGTTACTCGGTATTTCTTGTCCTAGTCACCTCACCAACCGCCCACGGACATATAAACAACTATACATATAAACAAATAACATGTAACATAAATGCATATAAAACATAAATGCATACATTAAATAATGAGATGTGTTGCGGTTGAAATGTGTTGTAAAGTATGCTCAGCTTTTACATTAATGGTACAGCTTTTTAATTACAATAACCGCCACTTTTAATCAATCTTAAATCTTTGATTTATCTTATTACACTGTTCAAATTTTTGAGCATATTAGAAGATCCAGCGATGAAATCTATGCACTTTTATGTTCAACAACACTGCAACAACAAAACAGTTTATGGCCTTCAAAGTATTCAGCTCTGTATGTCTGCTTGACATAAACAATGCCTGTACTACAAAATGTCACCAAGCGCTGACCTGATTACTGCCTTCGCTCGATAGGACAGGTCATGCTGACCTCAACTGTATAGTTGTACTGTCAACTTGAACATCAGTGTTTACGTGTCGTATATGGCGTCAGGAATGGTCTGGTTACAATAACCCCAGGAATCTGGCCTACCACTGAAAAGGGCACCGTTTATTCGGGGTCGTGTACTGGTCATCACTGAAGAAGGTCTTCTTTGGGTTACCACTGCATAATTGAATCAACCGGTCATGTAGACACAGAGTGGGAGTGTCAGGTAACGCGAATGGTGGAATGGTTCTGTGTAGTTGACCACTTGATAATATTACACTCACACACTCTTATGAAAGTCAATGATGACTGGAACTACAGCTGACATTTCACATAGTTTAATAAGGACGCACACATCTGGACAGCACGGAACATAGTCATAGGAACATGTTGACATGTACATCATTAGGCATTTGAATAGTAGATCATATTTCATGCAGCATTCAAATATGATGGGCGATATAAGGTAATCATTCAATGTTCTGGCAGACTATTGCCATATCCCCTAACTGACTGAACGCATCAGTGGGTGTGGGTGTGTAAACATATAAAGAGTTCACTGGACGAACCTTTTCCTTGGCTAAGTTCTCCAGCGGCATATATCAAATGTTTATGTAACAAAGTTAAACCACGAAAGGAGTTTTCATATTAATAAGATCTCCATATCACTGTCCGATAATAAGTTTGATATACTGTTCTCTTGACAGTGATCTATAACGATGACAAGAATACAAGATGGCTACCTTCCTGAGTTTCGCTCACTCACCCAGAAGAAGGATAATGATAAGCCAAAGTTAATTCACAATTTGAATATCAATAATTTCATAGAGTTTCCCTACAGTTCCACATTAATAAGGTTGCTTCATGTAGACATAAGCTCTGTTGGGAAACCTGTCATCTTCAACTGTATATATAAACGACCAACGATGCTCGAAACACGATGTCCATCTAGGTCTAACCAAATAGAGATCATCAAAAAGAAGGGTCTGGTATTACCTGGAGTCCGAATTAATAATAAAGTGCATGAGGAGAATCTCTGACAATAGAATCTCGCAGAGACACTATCTCCTTCTGAAAAAAACATTCACAAATCACTTTTCAACCTTTAAAAGGACCAGCCCAAAAAATACACACGGCCATTCTCAGCCGGCTTTATCGAGACTCAGTACGCCTCCGTAGGACAACGAATACCTGCCCCAGAGTTCGGCACAAAGAATCTAGTCCGACCTAAACATACGAAGATATACAATATAAGACTGAATCTTCTTGCACTAGACAAGTAATACATATGAATTCAGGCCATAAACATTCTAAGCAAAATCAATCTATTTTCTGGCCCTAACAAATGAGAAATGACATAAATTCGGTATTCATACGCTAAATCAATATTCAAGGGAGATCATCCACATAATCAAAAGTATAAACCAATCATGGATTATCTAGCTTTACAAAGGAAAGCATTTTCGTACACTCAATAAATACAAATATATATTTTTCCATATTAAATAGACATACAGGATGAATTGTATGCCTCACTGAAGTAATCCGTGCGTCATACAATTCCATACAAAAGAATATGTGCGCAACAACTACGTCCTAAACAAATATCGCCTGTCATTACTATCTAGTTGATTGTCGGCGTCTATCGGTTTTTAACACCTGATATAAACACTAGTCATTTAAAATATTTTTACACACCACGAAATATAATGCGCACACTACTCTGTCACTTTTAACATTATACTTAAGTCAGCTAAAAAAATGGTTGATGGATTTTACATTACTGAACCACTGGCAAGAAAATATCCGCTAGTTTTCTTTTTCGCTAGTCTTAACGCTAGGAAATAGCAGTGAATAAAATTGATAAAACTCTTAACACATTTAATACTTAAGCACAACTTAAATTATTACCACAATCAGAAATTTAAATCCCCACGGGACAATTTAACACATTTTACGAATAAATGGTTCCTAGTCTGGCGTGCTTAGATTTTTCCAAAATTTCCGAGAGAGACTGATAACTGACTTAACTTGCATGCAGAATATATACAGATTTCCTGCAATATCTCTACAAGATGACGAAAGTCTCACCTTCGGGGTTTTGGGGAATTCAGAAATCTAAGTTTCCCAAGATGAAAGGTTTTGCTATTCGCTCTCCCGGCGTTTGCCAACGAACATCACACACGTGAGTCGTACGAATAGACCGTCTTAGAGTTGTCTACCCCTTCGTAGATCAAATACTTAATAATACTTAAGTCCCCTTGAAATTTTGAACATCAAAGATGACCGGGAAATATTATTATCGCCCTTTTAAGTGGCTTCAAAGTCTGATCAGTTTCATCACGTGCTTTTTGTCACTATCCCATGATTGACATCATAGTTCGCGTGAGAACTCAGTTAAGCGGATTATAACTCGCTGACTGTTATCTGTCAGGTCGCGCCTAGCTAATAGGTCTGTTTGTAAACACTCATGTGTGCAAGTAAGCAGGAAAATAGGCGTGGCTTCAAAGTAAGTCTACGGACAGCGAATTGCGTGGTTACCTCGTAAAAAATTATAAGCCTTGGATGGGGAAGCAAAGGTGGACGGATAATGAGGGGTCTATTTACATAATTACGTCAGAATGGTGAGATGTTCAAAATCGTCTAAGTTCCGTTCGATTTATGTAGTGGAGATATTGTTTCTTATCATAGTGATGATTGATCCCACTTTTGTGGCCTAGTATGTCTTGTCGGAAACATTCAAAGCTTCTGATAGAGAATCTGTTGCTCTCGTTCTAGTGAGTTTCCTGGTTGCACAGAACATCTATCTTTTCTTTCTGGAGTAGTTCTGCAATTCAAGTTTTTCTTCACTATACCCTCACTGTTCCACTGCATAATCTTAATTGTGTCATTTTTGGTTTGGTCGGTAGCGCTACTCTGATTAATCCAGAGTCCCCGATACGTAGTCATCGTCAGTAGCCTTTGGTGGACCCTTTCGATGCTTGGAGTTCGGGGCCCCGCCTGCCTGGTGATGATCCACAGTGGCAGCCCCATTTCGTGTAATAAAGCCGAGCTTGGTCATTAACTGTATGATGCGTGCATGTCCCATTTCCATTGCTGGGTATCCACGCCTATTAGGCTGACATGGTCCGTCTTCGGTGGGGGAAGTTATGGTGTCTTCCTGTCCATGTTCTTGCACATCCTAACACTGCCCGCAAGACATCGGAGGTTTGGTGAGAAGCTGTTGAGGACTGTTTTGCGGTGTGAAGTAGCTTGGATATTTTGTTTATTTTGGTATCGAAATTTTAGCACCTCGAAACACCCTCTCAACTATGATTAAATGTTCACATAACATTGTTGATGATGATTGTTGATGTTTTAACACAAACGAGAAGGGCTGATATTAGGGTTCATAAACAGTCACGACGAAGTCGTGGGTTTACGACTGTTCATAACGATCGTGTATCCTTTTTGACGACGTTGGTAGAACAAAGGAACAGTCAGTGTGATTTTCGCTTTTGAGCGAACTAGTAGCGTTCTGCCCTCTGGAGGCGCGTGTGTGTGGCTCATGCCATTCTATTCATGTCTGTGGAATAATTATTTATTTTGTATATCTCAACGTGAGAATTCTATAGATTCATGTAAGCTCAAGGTAGGAGCTGTGTTATTCACTCAGTGATGGCTGATTCCAGTGCGGCCGTTCGTTAGAGAACAGTTATACAGAAGCGAAGTACAGTATCTTCGTAGAAACCACGGTTTCTAAATAGCTTGGGACCTGTCTGGTCTATAAACTGTGAGAGCGTATTCGCCCGTGAACAGAGGCTCAGGTAGCCAATTCGTTACTTACAAGTCAATTACAGACTTACGAGTGCTATCTGCACAAAATTCCTTACATTTCTTACTAGAAATCACTAGCAGGATTTCTGAAGGACCAAGTGTTCACATTGGCTTACATTGACGTATATATTGTAAACTGTTTTGGAATGTACCGTATAATGTAATATCAAGTATTACGTAAATAAATCTGTAGGGAACATTTTATTTAAATGTGGTGTTCCAGATGTGTTGTGCAGTCTGTGGTATTGTGGGCAGTGCCTAATTTCACAGAACAACTTCTAACACAACATCAAGTCAAGACAAACAACGAGAAACCCCACAGAACATTCACGAACACAACACGGAAAAATTCACACCACCTTCTCGACATTAACATTTAGTAAAGAACCCCGCGACATTAGTTGAGATACTTTATCCCAATAAACTTTTTGTTCGAAATAGTAGCCTTCTCTGTTCTTTTTGAGCCGGGGTGAGCTCCCTGTGCAAGTCTCGATGGGGATCGGGACTTGTCCATGCGCCGGTGGGCACATTGTCAGCCGCATCTGATGGAGGACTTGCTCTGCCAGAGGTTTCTGTACGGTTACCTCACCGATAGTCTAGAGTGTTACCCCCAGCAGATTCCTGGGGTCTGGTTTGTTGGCGCCAGGGGCTCGCCATTCCCCATAGCAGTGTTGGTAGAACAGGGAGCACCTGAAGAAACAAAGATACATCTCATCTTTATACTCAAGTACCTTTTCACTCAGCTTCCTGAGTGTGAAGATAAGATCCTGAGTACTTTGGTTTGCTCGAAAGCCACACTGAACCTCATCCATGTGTGGCTTAGCCAGGCGTCCAAGTTTCTGCTCCATTATTCTAAAGGTAAATTGTATGAGGTACACTAAGCAGGGATATGCATCTATGATTTCCGCACTGTTAGTTGTCACTCTTTCTGAAAATGGGTGTAATGATGGCAGTCTACTTTGATATAGTCTTGTGGCGACAGTCTGCCTGTAGGATCGTCAGGAGTAATAGGTCACCTGCTGCCTCCATGTAATTAACGATTTCTGGTGTTATACCATCATGTCCTGCTGCTTTGCCTACTTGATTTTCTCCAGTGCTGCATTCAGTTCTTCCATCTTGATGCCATCTTCATCACCATCGGTTTCCTCTTATGTGGTAGTGGTTGTCATTCCTGAGGCTTGACCTTGCTGATAGTCAGGGAGCTCTGAGAAATATTATTTTAATTGTCAGCGGGTAGGGACCACTTCCAATCTCTGGCCCTCTTCAGACTCTAGCATCCCACACATACTTGAATCAGCTCTTCCTAAGAACGGCATAATCGATAACTGATTTCTCATTCTTTGTTGGTTCATATCTGTTAATGCATGCGGTTATGGGGGAACTTCGTGATCTGTGATTCTGGGTGTGTTTAAGTGAAGGAGTACGTTTGTGATTGACTGAGACTGGCTTTGTAGTGCTTGGTGTTTTGCATTTTCAGGTCTTGTATCTAGCGTGATGTACTTGTAGAATATTATTTAGGGCCTGTAATCAGTTTGTGGAAAGACTTACGTGATCCCGACGAGAGCATGTTCTTTAGTGAACTTAGTTTGGGAAACGAAGATGGCTGTATACCGCTCCACCTATGTCCCAGCCATGACGTAAGGATGCGAGTCATGGGCAATGAGTACAATTCACAAAGGTCAGATCCCAACCTCCGAAATTAGGTATCTGAGAAAGGTAGTTGAAGTAACAAGAAGAGATATGGTCCGCAGGCAGACGATACGTCAAGGCCTAAAAAGCCAACCCCTACAGACACAAGTAGAATTTCAACTAAGATGTTTTGGCCATGTCTGCAGAATGGGAGAAGATCGGCTGCCATGGCAGGTATGGAACGCTTTGAGCCAAGAATCCAGACCTCCAGGACGACCCAGAGTTCGCTGGTAGGACAACATTAGTCACTCTCTGAAGGACTAAGGACTAGAATGGAACCAGGCCAGGAGGAAGACAGCCGATAGGATAGTATGGCACTCTCTCTTCCAAACGGACTAAGTAAGTAAGTTTGGGTAACTGAGAGTAAATGATAATGTTAGAGAGATCTGGTGCCGGAACATCATGGAAGACGGGTAAACTTTATTTTTATTAGACCCAGGTGTAATTTGATGAAGCTGAAGTGATACTGTGTAGGTTGTAGAGTCTACTTGCGATTTCAAGACGCAGTAGATTTGATTCGCCAGAAGTATTATTTCAGGGCCCATCTGTAAGTTGTATACTTAAGGAGAAAGTGCCATGTTTTTCTTGCTGTTGAAGCTACGAATGTTGTTACTGGCGTGAGGAAAGAAAACCGTGTCTGGGGCGACTTTATGAAGAGCATTTTTTCAGATAGTTTGATTTGACTGTTGTGGGACCACGCCGTACTAGAAAAGACTAACATTGTTGACGTGTTTTTATTGTGTGTGCAAGAATGCCAGCGAAGATTAGATGCCGGTGTAAGTCACAATACTATGATCAGTATGTCATGATATGTTTTCTGAAGCCATTTAGATGAAAATAATTGGATGAACAGAGTGCTCTTCATCACCCGTGATGGACGAACAACAACAGATGATTTAACTTGTTAATAAAATGCCAGCCAAATGTGTTAATACCGATGTCCAGTTGTATTGCTGAATTGTATATAAGGGATCAAAGCGTTCTTCGGTGGAGTTTATTGATGTTTGGCACCAGTGAGACTGTGTTTGTCTAGAACCTACAACAATTATCACACCTGAGTGTGAGTTTAATTAGCTACGTTTATATAACCTGGGGCATATATCACATTAGGTCCGTGACAGTGATACTAAATGGAGTGAAATGAGTAAGAATTTGTAAGTGATAACTTTGTTTAAGAATATTTTCTCATATATTTACCATCTGTGGTAATGGGTCTTGTCAATAAAAGCGTCTTGTGGTTTGTAAATAAGGCATATATTTGATGTGTGCTGCTTTAGTCACAATCTAATACTAGAGCAAAATATAAGTTGTGTTTTCTTTTCAGGATTTCACGAGGCCATTGGCGACATCATAAACTTATCTGTCCATACACCTGCACATTTGAAGAAGCTGAACTTACTTAAGGAAATACACACGGATAACGGTAACATATGGGTGAATGAGATATAGGAGCTATTTGTAATGTTGCCAAAATAAACTTGGCTATTATCACGTATATTACGCTATTTTTTGTTTGTTTAATAAGAATTAAGAGAAAATAAATTACCACATAATAAATGGTACATAAGTGTCACGGCATGTTTTTACTGCCGTTTCGATTCGTGTGCTTGGTTGGAAGCCAAGCTTTGTTTTCTTGGGCCGTGAACGAAACTCGATATGCCTGAGTTACGGTTTAAACAACCTGTCATATGATGTCACATGACGGGGTTGAATTTTGGCCCAAAAAGAGGCTACGAAACCACAAGAGTCTTGGTGGCCGTCTTGAACAGACATGTTGTAGAATGTCTGTGTTTATACCGTAATTTTTCGGCCAAATGGTAGCGCAGTGATTAGTTCTCATTTGTAATACGCTTAAGCGCTGATATATTTTATCCATAAGTGTCTAATGAAGTATAAAGCAGAAGTTAATTTCATGCAGAATCAGCACCCATGCTTTTTGTAAATTTGACGTTGTATTTTTTGACTGCAAGCTATAAACTTCTTGAAAAATTATTTTTGAGTTTTTAGTGCATTAGTGTGTTTAAAATGTGTTTTTAAAAATTTCTTATTTTCTTCTTTTTAGTGTTAGAAAAATTATGACATACTAAAACATAAACACTGTTTTCACTTATTGTAAATCTGGTTTAACATTTTTTAAGCGATCCATTTCTTTTAGAGTGTCAATATTACATGGCTTTGTGCCTGTTAATTTGGTGCAATCAATTTCTTCAGTTTTGAAGGCCTTCTAGAGATCGAACTCAACTTTCCTTTGTTTCATAATTTTATAATTTAGATTGTTTATCTTGATTTAGATAGACATTTGTTTGAGTACTGCCCTGTTTTACATATAGAAAAAAATAAAGCACACCATGTACTCAAGAATTTTTAATTAACTTGATTATGGCCCATGATTTGTTTACATTTTTTTACGAAAAACCTTTAATTACTCATAATGTCATAATTACAATATTAAATTATTAATAACTGACTGATTTTTGTATTGTCATCGGGAATACACAACTGTGCCAAGTTTCAGAGCTATTGCTCATATGGAAGTGATTTAAAAAGCGATTGCAAAATTTGAAAGTGACATGAAAATGACATACAAGTGAAGTTAAAAAAAAGCTTGTAAAAAGGGATAGTTACTGATTAAGTCTTCCCTTCTTGTGTCGCCGTTACTCGGGTGGTACCTCTTATGTTAACGAGTCTATTGTGCTGTCCCGCATAAAGTCTATTCGTGCAGCGGTAATACTGTGTACACGTATCTGTGGTATATACCCTTTACCAGTATTTTGACAATAAGTGTGTCTCTCAAATTAACTGCCATTTGATTGATCTGAGCAATTTCTTACATTGAATGATATCCAACATATACTTATGCATTAGATCGGCTACACTTGATGATAAACATCACTAAAACAATAAGCCTTGCAGTAAAAGATAACCTTATTAGCAACACATACACATAAACGTGAACACAACAAAGAACAATGCTTAGCACGAAAGTAGCATTAATGCAAAAATTTGGCAGAGCTATCATAAAAGTCCGTGTAGCTTGTGAAGCGTCTTTATGAGTCATTTATATTTGTTGTCATTAACAACATAGCTCATGTCTCGTGTATTTCCATGGGGTGTTGAGGAGACAAAGAAAGTATACCTTGTATAAGCTTACAGCTACTTCAGACCTTAGGTACGTCGGCCGAGAGAAGTGGAGAATATGAGGTTGTGCTTCGGGCAGGCAACAGCATCACGTAAATAATTTATTCATAAATAACGCGCAACTGCAAGTGCACATGAATACTTCGATGTAAGCTTCCTGCAAGGGAGCAGCAAGGCACCATGCTCCATGGGGAGCGAATTAAAAACGTCATGTTCGTATAGAACAAAACACATGTGTCATTCTAGAGCATGTACCAACTTTAAGACTTATTGTGTTAATTGATGAAGAAGCTAAGCAGGAAAGAGGAACAATAACAATCATAGGCTAATAATTATGAACAACAGCCAAAATGAATCCGAGACAAAAGTAGCTATTTTAACTAATTTGGACATGCTGATCGCGAATATGAACTTAAAAATCGCTCTAGTTTTCAAGATCGGGGAGGGGGGGGGGGGATCCAGTAGGCTGGTGGCTTCACCTTCCCGACGCAAATGACTCAGTCGTTCTCTTTTCTATAGCCCTGGCGCGTGATTCCCCACCAGACGGATAGCCTTGAGCGCCAATTGGATGACGCAATCTGCAGCAGTCATTGCACCCACATTTCCTCCTTGTCATCATTTGTGGATTATGTGAGTGCAGACGTGTCGTTCAAGATGCCCTGTGAACGTATGAACAGTGCGGATTCTTTTTGCTACATTTGCGGACAAATAACTCTGCTATCACAAAGGCGACCCATTACACCGATGATAAAGAAAGCTTACAGCCTTTATTTTGGTTGTGAGATCGATGACCAGGACCCGTATTGGGCCCCACACATATGTTGTCAATCCTGTGCAACGAATCTGCGCTGCTGGTTGAACCGAAAAGGACGATCGATGCGTTTTGCAGTTCCGGTGGTGTGGAGGGAACCGACAAACCATCTTAATGATTGTTACTTTTGCATAACTCCTTCACTTGGACATGGTATTTCTAAGAAGAAAAAGCGGCCTGTGACCTATCCGAATATTCCCTCTGCTATGCGGCCAGTGCCTCATGGGGAAGGACTTCCTGTTCCGGACCCACCAGAATCTTATACTCTGGATGATAAAGAAGATAATAAGGCCAGTGGACATCCGTCACCTGTGAAAGCATCTACGTCAAGAGATCCTGATTTCGTGCCTTTTGAAGAGTCTGCACAGCCACATAAAATTACCCAGAGTGAATTGAATGATCTAGTGAGAGAACTGGAATTGCCAAAAATAAAGAAGAGCTGTTGGGGTCTAGACTGCAGCAATGGAATCTTCTAGAAGAGGATGTGCATGTGTATGTGTTTCGTGCTAGGCAAAAAGATCTGCTTCCATATTTCAAAATGGCAGATAACCTCATTGCTTGCGTTGATATAGTGGGTCTCATGACAGCACTACACATCAATTACAAAGACGACGATTGGAAACTGTTAATTGATTCGTCCAAGCTGAGCTTAAAAGCTGTGCTGCTCCATAATGGTAACGTTTTACCATCTGTTCCACTCGGGTATGCAGTCCACATGAAAGAAACGTATTACAACATGAAACAACTGTTACACACCATCAACTATGACAAGTATAAGTGACAGATTTGTGGTGACCTGAAGGTCATTGCCATCTTGATGGGGCTACAGCAGGGTTACACAAAGTTTTCCTGTTTTCTCTGTCTGTTGGGACTGCCGTGCCAGGACTTCCGACTACAAGAAAAAGGATTGGCCGCAACGACAATCACTTGAACCGGGGAAGAGGAATAAACTTAACGAACCACTTGTAGAATCCCACAAGACCTTGCTCCCTCATCTCCACATCAAACCAGGATTAATGAAGAATTGTGTAAGGCCATGGATCGAAATTGGGCTGGATGTTTATACCTTCGTGATAAATTTCAAAGACTTAGTTGAGGCCAAAATCAAGGAAGATGTATTTGTCGGTCCACAGATACGTCAGCTCTTCAGAGATCAGCATTTTGATGATATCCTCAGGTGATGAAAAGTTAGCTTGGAATGCTTTTCAGCAAGTGGCCTCAAACGTTCTAGGAAACAATAAGTCTGACAATTACCAGGAGCTTGTAGAAACCCTCTTGCAGCGCTACGAGTGTCTAGTGTGCAACATGTCTTTGAAATTACACTTTTTACACTCTCATCTGGATTTGTTTCCTGCTAACTGCGGTGCTGTCAGTGACGAGCGTGGGGTACGATTTCTTCATGACATTACTACCCTTGAAAAAAAGGTACCAAGGAAAATGGAATGCAGCAATGCCAGCAGACTATTGTTGGACCCTTGTGAGCGATGCTCCAGAAACTCATTACAAGGGACAGGCAAAAAGACGTCGCTGTGTATAATTTCCGCTATGAGCATTATTATCATATGGTATGTAAATGCAGATGTGTAAAACGTGTTTTATAGATATTAAAAACACTAGAGCTAATCTGGTGTTTTAACGGTCATTTTCATATTCAGCAGCCCAAACAACATAAAGGTAACTTGGTTTAATCTCAGATACCCACTTAATTACTTAATTCGTCGTTCCCCTTCTACCGTGAGGTGTAGAGGTTTGGAAGAGAGAGCGCCAGACTATCCAATCGGCTGTCTTCCTCCTGGCCTGGTTCCATTCTAGTCCTCGGTCCTTTAAAGATTGTCTAATGTTGTCCTCCCAGCGGACTCTGGGTCGTCCTGGGGGTCTGGATTCCTGGCTCTTTGTTTCCCATGCTTGTCGTGGTAGCCGATCTTCTCCCATTCTGCAGACATGCCCAAACTATCTTAGTTGGTAATGTTCTACTTGGGTCTGCAGGGGGGTGGTATTTTAGGCCCTGACGTGTTGTCTGGATGTGGACCATGTCTCTTCTTGTTACTTCAACCACCTTCCTCAGATACCTCATTTCTGAAGTCTGGATCTGCATGTTGTGGGTTGTAGTCATTGCCCATGACTCGCATCCATATGTCATGACTGGGACATAGGTGGAGCTGTATACAACCATCTTCGTTTTCTTACCAACCTCTCTCTTGCTGAGGAATCCTTGATTTATGGCCTGAAAAAGTCTCCCAGCTGTTGCGTTTCGAGTGGCCAACTCTTCTTTGATGCCTCCCTTTCGGTCTATAATAGCTGCAAGGTATTTAAAGTGGTCAACCTGCTCCAGGAACTGTTTTTCCAGCTTGATCTGATGCCTTCTTTATTCTCGTGATATCACCATGGATTTTGTTTTAGAGCTGCTTATGACCATCCCTCTCTTCTCCAGCTCTTCCTTCCAGACTTGCAAGTTGGATTGGAGATGTGCCTCTGATTTAGCAATCAGGGCAACATCATCAGCAAATGCCAGCTCTGAAATACAGACCTGTCTCATCTTCCAGTACCCCACTGAATACATTCTTGTTCTCTCCTTACATGCCTTGATGACATCGTCCATGAGGAGTATGAAAAGATAAGGTGACAGGATATCACCTTGTCTTACACCAGTGGTGGTCCTGAACTCTTCTGACTTATGGTTTGCTGTACTCACATAATTTCTGCAAGACTTGTAGAATTTCTGTATAGCATGAATCAGAGGTGCGGGAATGTTCTTCTTTCCCAAACAGTCCCAAGTTTGCTCCAGTGGACCCTGTCAAACGCCTTTTCCAGATCTATTGTCACATACACACAAAAAGTCAACATTTTTTGTCCATTGATTTTCAAAGTACAGCGATAGGAAGAAACAGTCGATAACATAAGTTTATTATCAGAATCCTATTGATACAGATAATAGTAGACAACAGGAAAGTGCTGCATCTGTTAACAATTGCCCAGAGCTACAACTCCATACCGCAGTAAGGAGGGGCCTAAAGGCCGCTAGACCAACTGCAGTACCTACAATTTTCCTCCGTTAACCGAACAATGCGCATTTCGCTATTGTGGGATTTAAATATTTTAGGCAAAATGACACAGCAGGTTTATTTAAGAAAGTACGTAATCTGTGTTGATGTGATTCCTTAACGTTACACCTTGAGGTGGGATTACCTGTACCTCCGTTTCTCTTCCTTCTCTGAGGAGGAGACAAAGGTATCCAGTAATAGGTGGTGTGGTGGATTTAAATGTTATGAATTATTGTTATGTATTATATTTGTATTAAATGAGATTAGCTATGAAGGTCCCTGAATTTACCCAATGGTATTGTGAACTTTTCAGGGTACCTTTCCGCTACCACCCCTTTTATCTCATTCAAAATGTATTTATATTATTATATTAAATGACTTCGTGTAGTGTCTAGGGTTATGAATGTAGAGTGTAATGTACAATAATCAACAAACATAGAAACAAATAGTTTATTATTCACAACAGCACACAGTACTACCACAATAACATACAAACGACACTCTAAAAGGCTATCTTATTTAAGACTGTGGTTGAAATTTGTGTAAATATGATTTTTACAATTTTATTATCCTGATTCTAATTTATTTTGAATCAGGACTGACAATTTAAAAGTGAAATCAAAATAATCATTTGCATCAGTCAAATAGCACAATAGATCTTATGTCCATACATAAAAATATTATTCTAATATCCGTCTGTAGTGTTCTCCTACTTTAAGGTAATACTGGTAGTACGACTAGGTTGTTGTTTGAAATCATACCCTTTTAGTAATGTTTGTTTCTATTTGTCACTTGTGGAACTATTAAATTATTGTCCCAGTTTTATTCACTGTCACTTTTTATATTTCTTCTTTAATTCTGTTAGTTTAGCTCTCAGGTGCCGAACGAGAACTTATCTTGGCAGTAGAATACAGGTTGAACTTTTCCTCTGCTCGCTCGACAATCTGTTCCCTGTTTGATAGGCAATGGCCACTAGCATGGGCTCGCAGTATATAGACAGAGTCCTGAATCAATCAGTTTTCAAGCGTTTGGTACCACATTAACGTCAGTACCCAGGACCTCTGAAATGTGAAGGTTATGCATCCTTCTTAATACCTAGTATCCACTAATAGTCCACATTCTAGGACAGGTACATTACAAACAAACAAAAAGGGTCATATCCTTATACAAACCTATGCCACCATTATCTTTTGATGTGACAATGTACACCAGTATTCCTCTCCCCTAATAGTTACAACGCCACTGCAATTCCAGCTGTAATCTCTTCCATATAATAGGATAGGTGTTATGCTCCTTTATGACAATCATACATATTCTTGTAGTTTTACACCTCTCTGACAGTCTATCACATGGTGGATCAATCTTTAGGCTTTGCCTCATGGTCGCTATAGACCCACTCATGTCCAGACATATATTATTATTTCACATTCAATTTTTATATAAAATACATGTTAATAAATGTCAATCTTACCACAATTTGTTCAATGAAATACACAAAGACGATGACTGACACAGTTTCGATCTGTTTTGTTGTCCAGGCTGCCCAGAAATTGTATTTGAAAGCACAGCCTGATCTCATCTATCGCTGGTAGAATTTTTTCTAGTAATGGCGTCCCCCCTAACGCTTATTCTGACAATATCGATTCAGTTGGCCAATCACTCTTAATTTTACAAGGGTAAACAGTCTTTCAAAAAATATCATTCACACCTTTCTACGTTACTAGGATATTTATGTTTATTCAAAGGTCAGCCAATAATATTTCGTCTCACTTCAAATGCAACCCAATCGGATTCACTGTACTATCCTAGCCTATCTGTCACCTACCTTTTTCCCCAAAAATATGGGATCCAATCTAAGCAGATATGACTTGACCTGACAGTATGTCTGATCTCTATGTATGGTTTTATCAATAGTTGATTAGTTAAGGGACTATTTATATAACTAACACCATATTCTTGGTCAGCAAGTCTTCAGGTACCCGAATATACGATTTTTAAGGGGCTAAGTGGTTTGGTTCAAAATTCTATCTTTTTTTTCTATGTTAGTTGTTTATTTTTAAACTACCTCTCGTTCACTCTTTTTCCATGTAATATCAAGCTAAATACGAGAGCTTAGGTCATTCATAATAAGAGCTTAACAAGTTTCCATGACCGTAGTGTCCACAATTCTAACTTTTTCATCGTATTGGGGAAACCCCTAAGGCAAGGCTTGCCACTGTGCTACAGTTGGCTTTTAGTTTAAAATCAATGCGAAACAATTAGCATTTCATCTATCCTTGCCCCTCCTCGTTCCACAATGCATTTTAGGCAAATATTTTTGTAGAACTAGGAAAAGTGGTTGTTTATGTCAAGGACGAATTTGAAAAATTGGGTACCGTTTTGTTCGGCTATTCGTTAGCAAATAATAATCTGAAAGCGTAGGCGACACCAACCGTTCTAGCAGAAAATTCTTTTGTACTTTCTTATCTTTGCCTTTATGCCCTATACTGTTATATACTAATTTATATATTGTATTTAGAAATCACTACACATCTCCCCCTTTAGAACAGACGATCATATGTCAGTTCCTACTTCTAAATACACATAGATGAATTTACTATCTATGCCTGGTGACTACTCTGATGTTCGTCATACGGATGTCTGCTTAAAAAATCAGCGCCGACATTGGTTTTTCCGGGAATGTACTCTATGGTAAACTGGAATGGTTGTAGGAACAAAGACCAGCGTAATAATCTAGCATTTTCATGCCTTGCTTGTGACAGACATACGAGTGGTTTATGGTCTGTTTGAATCTTAAATGATTTCCCATAAAGATAAATCTGGAACTTTTTTATAGCCCATATGACTGCCAGACATTCTTTTTCACTTGTTGAATATTTTTGTTCTGCTGTGTTCAACTTACGGCTAGCATAAGCTACTGGGGTTAATTCCCCATCAAGTGAATTTTACCGTTCTAATAGAGCTGCACCCAAACCGATATTACTAGCATCCGTTCTCACTATGAATTCTTGACTCAAGTCAGGTAATTTCACAATAGGCCTGCTTGTGAGCTTTTATTTCAATTCTTGGTATGCTAATTCACACTGCGCTGTCCAAAAAATTCTATCAGGATTTCCTTTGCGCGTTAAATCAGTCAATGGAGCACATATGGAGTTAAAGTTTTTAATATACTTTTGGTAGAAACCACTTAATGAGACAAAAGATCGCACATCTTTTTTTGTTTGTGGTCTTGGTGCTTTTTTTAACTTCTCCAGGTTTTTGGGGTCAGGGGTCATGTTTCCCTGATGTACTGTGTGTCCCAAGAATTCTAGCTCTTTACATCCAACACAGCATTTCGTCGGTCTAGCTGTCAAATTGGTCTCTCTCAGTCGATCAAACAACATATTCAGAGAGTTAATGTGTTCCTCAAATGCTTCTGTTGCTATGAGAATATCATCCATGAAGTTGGTGATGCATGGATTCTTCAGGGGATCCATTTACTTTCTCATCATCCTCGAAAAAACACTCGGTGCATTTTTTCAGCCCGAATGGTAACATATTAAATTCATAATGTCCTTCCGAGGTGCTAAAGGCTAAATAAGGTTTGACTTCCGGCTTTACTGGAATATGATAGTAGCCTTTACTCAGATCCACTTTAGAGAAATATTTGCTCTATTCAGCCTGGCAAACAGCTGATTTGTATCAGGTAATGGATCCACCTGACCTTCTGTGATAGCATTCAGTTTCCTGTAATCTATACACAGCCGGTGTTCTCCAGAGGGTTTTCTCAACAGAACCACACTGGAGCTGTAGGGAGATTCACTGTGCGAGATAATCCCTTCTCTCAACAGATAATCTATCTCCTCCCTTAAAGCTTTTTCCTTAGCGAACGGAATCGAATAGGCTTTCATACAGATTGGTGTTGGGTCTATGAGTTTCATATCATACTCCAATAAATGTGTATGCCCCGGACGGTCCGTTAACACATCTGTATGATTATTCAGAACCTGTTGAACCCTCTCCCTCTGATTTTCCGTTAAGTGTGTGCTGATTTTTACCTGTGCAGCGGTCTCACAGGGATGTAAATGATATTCATGAGAAGTGAGTGGTTATTTTTCCATCTCCATTGCAACAGACAAGGTCAGTAGGTGTGTCTCTTCCTGGTTTTCTCTGTCCAGATATTTCTTCAGGAGATTCACATGGTAGATTTTCTCTTTCCCTTTCTTATCTATCTTATAATTTGTTCTAGACACCTTCTCTAGAACTGTATATGGACCTTGCCATCCAATTTGAAATTTATTCTGGCTGCCGGGCAGTAGAAGGAGCACCTTCTCTCCCACAGCTAATTCTCGATCCTTCGCTTTCTTATTGTAATAGGCAGCATGCTTTTTCCTAGCTTGTCTTAAATTTTCATTGGCAAGTTTCCAGCCAGTTTTAAGACGAGTGGTCAGCTCGTTCACATATTGATATGATGAGGTAATATTTTCTTCTGCCTTTTCATCGGTCCAGGTCCTTAACAATGCTTCCAAATGACCTTGTATTTGCCTTCCAAATAACAATGTTGCCGGGGCCATACCGGTTGAACTATGTGGTACCTCGCGATAGGCAAACAAGGCGGCGGGAAGGTACTGGTCCCATGTCTCTGGTTTTTCCTGTGCCAAATTTCTCAGGATCGACATGAGTGTCCCGTTAAATCTTTCCACTTGGCCATTTCCTTGAGGATGATACGGGCTACAATTAAAGTATTTGGCTTGAAAGATCCTGAATACTTCTTATGTTAGTTTCCCCTTGAACTGAGAGCCATTATCAGTCAAGATTTGGTTGGGAAAGCCTAACCTGGTGAAGATTGTGAGTAATGCCTCTGCCACATGCTTCGAATCAATTGATGACAGGGCTACCGCCTCTCCCCACATAGAACAAGTGTCCACCAGAGTCAGAATGTAACTGTTCCTCCTCTTGGTCCGAGTGAGAGATCCCACAATGTCCACGGCAACTCTTTCAAAAGGTGTTCCCACTATGGGCATTTCCCCTAGAGTTGCTGGAGCAGTCCAATGCTTTGGAGCTACCCGTTGGCACTCTGCACAGGATTTTACATATCTTTTTATGTCTTCAGTTATTCCTGGCCAGAAATAATGACAAGCTATACGCTGTCCTGTTGCGCTGATCCCCATATGACCACTGAAGGGAATCGCATGCCCTAGTTCCAACACTTTAGTCCTATATGAATTTGGAAGGACCAGCTGTCCGTGACCATTGGATCCATTTCCAGCCTTCCTATATATCAATTTATTCTTCATATAGAAATCTCCCTTGCCTGGAGGTGTATGACATTTGGGCAATTTCTTAAAACAAGGCTTGAGGGTCTTATCCTCCGCCTATGCCTTCCTCATCTCATCTGTATGGGTATTTATCGGATTATCTTCCTCCTTTTTAGACTGTGATCTGGTCTGCACTGTTGCCATGGTCACAGGTCTCTTGGGATTCCCCAAGAAGACATATCTACACCCCAATATCAGAGGGTAGATTGGTTCATTTATCACTGATGCTTTTATGATTCCTTCCACATATCGCGTTTTCACATTTATCCTGGCGACGGAAAGTGTCATGGTCGCTACGTCCTTGGTTGCAGTTTGAATCTCCACTGTTTCTGTGGTGTATAGATCTGCCTGCACCAGGTGAGAACTCACAACTGAATCATAATCTAATCCAGTATCATACAAACACCTTATGGTGACACCATTGCATGTTACATCTTCACACACTGGGGGGTGGTAAGGTTCCTGTTGTTCAGTAGGGTTGACCTTTACTCCCTTTCTCCCCATTTTCATTGCAGCGAAAGTAGGAGTTTTCCTTCTACAATTTTCAGTGTTATGGTTGTCCACCCGACAATTTTTGCAATACTTCTTTCCTTGGTTAAAAGGTTTTCTTTCATCATATTTCCTTTCATTGAATTGTGAGGTTTTTTTTTATAGTCATTGCGTGGCCTATCAAAATATTGCTTACCTTTGTTCTGGTCTCTATGGTCAAACTTATTATTAACGTTTTGAGGTGCCTTAAAATTGTCTACCTGTTTCATTTTATTACGAACTACCTCTGCCTGGGCTGCCTGATACCTCTCAGCGACATTGAGTAACTCACCCAGCCTCTCTGCACCTTGTTCCATGAGAAACTTTCTCAGGTCTGGAGCCATGGACTCTCTTAGCTGCTCAATAAGGATCATCTCCTTAACATTTTGCGTTTTCCCCAGAGCAGTCCATTTCTCCAAGTAGGTCTCTAACCGTGCAGAGAACTGGTGATAAGTCTCACCCGACAGTAGTTTGGCATTCCTAAATTTGTTTCTATAAAATTCTCCGTTCTTTTCGTATCTTAATAACAGAGCTTGCTTTAGCATGTCATAATTGTCTTGGTCATCTCTGCTCATCTTGGCAAAAACTTCATAAGCCGTTCCTCTTAGCCCTTGTGATAACTTGAGGCTCCACCTCTCTCTCTCTAACCCATATGTAGTAGCTAAAAGCTCAAATCTACTTAAGTACCCTTCGATGTCATCGTCTTTCTCAACAAAATGATCTACATGAAAACCCATAGCTGAGGTTGAGGCTCCCTGACTGGCAGTGGCATCTGAGGCAAAAGGGCTGGCACCATTTTCAGGAGCATGACCTTGAATTTCCAACTCCCTTAGTCGTAGCTCATGCTCCCTTTGCAATCTCTTCTCCTCCTTTTCTGCTTCCCTTTCAGCAGCCTGTCTTCTTTCCTCTGCTTTCCTTTCAGCAGCCTGTCTTCTTTCCTCTGCTTCCCTTTCAGCAGCCTGTCTCTTTTCCTCTATTTCCACAGCTAGTCCCTTTTCTTCTCTTTCAGCTGCCAATCTCTTTTCTTCTGTCTCCAAGTTCTTCTCTTCATATTGGAGCCTTTTTATCTCTGCCTCCCTATCTGCCTCCAATGCCTTAGACTCCTTGTCAGCCTCAATCTGCAACCTATTAATTTCTTTGTCAGCCTCAATTTGTAACTGTAATTTTCTTTCTTCTGCTAACTTCCTATCTTCCCTTTCAATATACTTGTCACATTCTGAAGTTACATAGTGGATCAAAGCCTGACCCTCCATGTTCATTTCCTTAGCAGTCAGCACAGCAGCAGATCGAAACTTTGCCAGATCAGTCATTTGTGCTATACAACCTTTAAAATTTCTAACTATACAAATCTCTAATTATGGCTAATAATTTCTAATGATAACCAAGAACAACCACAGGCACTGATAGCTCAACTATTATTTAATTTCTCCAAAAGTAATGCTTTTAGTTTTATACTATCTGAGATTCCTAATATAATTGATAATATTTTAAGAATTTAAAATCCCAGAAGCAAACTACCCAATATAGCTGGTGTTAAGAGAAATTCAATCCCGGAAAGCGAGAGCCCAATATATGTGGTGGATTTAGATGTTATGAATTGTTATGTATTATATTTGTATTAAATGAGATTAGTTATGAAAGTCCCTGAATTTACGCAATGGCATTGTGAACTTTTCAGGGTACCTTTCCACTACCACCCCTTTTATCTCATTCAAAATGTATTTATATTATTATATTAAATGACTTCGTGTAGTGTCTAGGGTTATGAATGTAGAGTGTAATGTACAATAATCAACAAACATACAAACAAATAGTTTATTATTCACAACTGCACACAGTACTACCACAATAACATACAAACGACACTCTAAAAGGCTATCTTATTTAAGACTGGTTGAAATTTGTGTAAATATGATTTTTACAATTTTATTATCCTGATTCTAATTTATTTTGAATCAGGACTGACAATTTAAAAGTGAAATCAAAATAATCATTTAATTCAGTCAAATAGCACAATAGATCTTATGTCCATAAATAAAAATATTATTCTAATATCCGTCTGTAGTGTTCTCCTACTTTAAGGTAATACTGGTAGTACCACTAGGTTGTTATTTGAAATCATACCCTTTTACTAATGTTTGTTTCTATTTGCCACTTGTGGAACTATTAAATAATTGTCCCAGTTTTATTCACTGTCACTTTTTATATTTCTTCTTTAATTCTGTTAGTTTAGCTCTCAGGTGCCGAACGAGAACTTATCTTGGCAGTAGAATACAGGTTGAACTTTTCCTCTGCTCGCTCGACAATCTGTTCCCTGTTTGATAGGCAATGGCCACTAGCATGGGCTCGCAGTATATAGACAGAGTCCTGAATCAATCAGTTTTCAAGCGTTTGGTACCACATTAACGTCAGTACCCAGGACCTCTGAAATGTGAAGGTTATGCATCCTTCTTAATACCTAGTATCCACTAATAGTCCACAATCTAGGACAGGTACATTACAAACAAACAAAAAGGGTCATATCCTTATACAAACCTATGCCACCATTATCTTTTGATGTGACAATGTACACCAGTATTCCTCTCCCCTAATAGTTACAACGCCACTGCAATTCCAGCTGTAATCTCTTCCATATAATAGGATAGGTGTTATGCTCCTTTATGACAATCATACATATTCTTGTAGTTTTACACCTCTCTGACAGTCTATCACATGGTGGATCAATCTTTAGGCTTTGCCTCATGGTCGCTATAGACCCACTCATGTCCAGACATATATTATTATTTCACATTCAATTTTTATATAAAATACATGTTAATAAATGTCAATCTTACCACAATTTATTCAATGAAATACACAGAGACGATGACTGGCACAGTTTCGATCTGTTTTGTTGTCCAGGCTGCCCAGAAATTGTATTTAAAAGTACAGCCTGATCTCATCTATCGCTGGTGAAACTTTTCTAGTAATGGCGTCCCCCCTAACGCTTATTCTGACAATATCGATTCAGTTGGCCAATCACTCTTAATTTTACAAGGGTAAACAGTCTTTCAAAAAATATCATTCAAATCTTTCTACGTTACTAGGCTATTTATGTTTATTCAAAGGTCAGCCAATAATATTTCGTCTCACTTCAAATGCCACCCAGTCGGATTCACTGCACTATCCTAGCCTATCTGTCACCTACTTTTTTCCCAAAAAATATGCGATCCAATCTAAGCAGATATGACTTGACCTGACAGTATCTCTGATCTCTATGTATGGTTTTATCAATAGTTGATTAGTTAAGGGACTATTTATATAACTAACACCATATTCTTGGTCAGCAAGTCTTCAGGTACCCGAATATACGATTTTTAAGGGGCTATGTGGTTTGGTTCAAAATTCTATCTTTTTTTCTATGTTAGTTGTTTATTTTTAAACTACCTCTCGTTCACTCTTTTTCCATGTAATATCAAGCTAAATACGAGAGCTTAGGTCATTCATAATAAGAGCTTAACAAGTTTCCATGACCGTAGTGTCCACAATTCTAACTTTTTCATCGTATTGGGGAAACCCCTAAGGCAAGGCTTGCCACTGTGCTACAGTTGGCTTTTAGTTTAAAATCAATGCGAAACGAATTAGCATTTCATCTATCCTTGCCCCTCCTCGTTCCACAATGCATTTTAGGCAAATATTTTCTTAGAACTAGGAAAAGTGGTTGTTTATGTCAAGGACGAATTTGAAAAATTGGGTACCGTTTTGTTCGGCTATTCGTTAGCAAATAATAATCTGAAAGCGTAGGCGACACCAACCGTTCTAGCAGAAAATTCTTTTGTACTTTCTTATCTTTGCCTTTATGCCCTATACTGTTATATACTAATTTATATATTGTATTTCGAAATCACTACAGGTGGGCGGATTTAAGTAGTTTTGATTTTAAAAATCTAATTAAAATAAGTTTTTATGTAAACGGCAGAATGATACCTCTTCTGTATGTACACACATCCTAATTTTAATTGCCAACCTTTCTCAATTTCCCTATATTCATTAAAATAAGACCTTTTGTTTCTTGAATTCTAAAGCTTTTGTTTCCCCCTGTCATTTTCAGAAGCGGACATAAACTTCCAAATGAAAATGGCCTTACAAACAGTGGCATTTATACCTTATGGTTATCTCATTGACCAATGGCGCTGGTCAGTCTTCAGTGGGAAAACAACTCCTGAAAACTATAATAAAGAGTGGTGGAGTCACAGGTAACAGCCATTGTTTTAAATTAGCATTGCAATGACATACCTGTAATAATACCGCTAATATATTTTTTTTACCTAGGTGTTATCATGACGATTATCACACTTCTTGTTATTAAGTTAAAATATTTGCTGCGTATTAATAACTGGGTTAACTCACTAAAACAAAGTTGTTACTAAGCGGGTAAAGCGCAGTTATACACAAAAAAACAACATTGTGTGTTGTCATTATCTTTATTTCCAAAGTTATGCTGACTTAGTTAGTAGATATAACTCGAATTTAATTTTCAGATTATTTCCTCTTTGTTTTTCTCATATGCACTTTCATTTTCTATTTTACCCTCATTAAAAATTTATATCATTCCTTTATGACAACATAGAATAGATATCCCCGAATCAATGACATGGGCGTCCAACATCTGGTTAACTCATGAGCAAACGAACAAGTTCTGTCAAACAAAGCCGCATTGTGTTTTAAAAATAAACGCAAAAGACAGTTATTGAGAGAATGTTAATTGTAAATATGTATCTAAACAAAACTCACTGTATTCACCAATGGAACACTATTGTCTTGGATAGCCTCCCTTGCTTTGAAGTAGTGGTCCAACAGTGACCAAAACTCAAGAGCATCTAATATTGGCGTCCAAGGTATCTACCTGCGCGCAAGATTACTCTTGGCAGAGATGTAGGTAGAAGATTAATGCCACTTCTACCTTAAGAGTATATATATATATATCTATAATTTTTTTTATTTTTTATTTTTTATTTATTTTTTTTAATTATTAAATATTTTCGCTCATACGTTTGCTTTCATACATCTAATGACTGAATAAACAATTATTTGCTTAGTTTAAAATAACATAAAACAAATTTAATAGTCCATTAGTTCAACACATTAAAATAAACATGGAAAGATGGGTGAAATTGTAATTAATTTGTCCTCATTGAGGTTTTGGTAGGGCGTTAATAATGTCCGTCTTTTTCTGGCGCCTGTTTACACAAATGACTTAACTCCAGATGAGTCCAGTCTCGGTGGTGTAGTTAGTTCTTCGGTGCTCAGGGCCCTTGTCCGCCCAACGGGTGTGATGAAGAGGATTTTCTGCTTTTCGCTTAGAACTCTTCGTCTTTCAGCTTCGTCTGCTAGCTTTTAACCACGAACTGCGACAAATAGAACAACAAATGCCTTCTGTTAAGTACATTTGTTCGCCGCAAACTAACAGGCCTATTGTCATGCGCTCCACCCACCAATGTTAACCTCTCAGACTCGCAGAGTCCCAAGATATCAGTTTTGTAGCTCATCATGTCTGATGCTACTTGGGCAGTTTTTCTTTCTTCGATTAAAGTACGATCATTCCAGGTCGCATTTTTTTTTAAAGTTTTTCTTAAATTCAAATAAAGGCCAGTCAGGTATCAAGACTTCTTTCGGCTTTCTCTGGATTGCGTCATGATCCCTTTGCCACTGGACCTTCTGTCTTGGATTCCTGAACTGAATTTATTTCTTTAATAAACCTGTCCCTTATTGTTTGTATTGACGTTTTTAGTTGCTTAGCTATTCTACATGTGGGAGTAACCGACTCCATGTCCTTCGTACGGCTTGCCTGGTAGGATAAGTGTTAGTATTCTTTGCTCCCCGTTCGGACCCAGGTAACACACTGGTGAGAATAAGAATGCTTGATGTGAAATCACAGCAGTTGGGATGAAGAATACACAGGGAAAAGACAAAAATTTTGAGAATAAAGGCAGCTAACGTTACTCACATTGCACTGCATGATGCACCCTTTCAAGGTGTGGAATCATGGATGTATCAAGGCCGTAATAAAGAAACTGATAGAGGGAGAATTAATGATATCTAAATAAGAATACTGCCATCAATGGTACCTATACCTTGTAGCGGTATGGCAGCTTGCGTACCCTGACAATCCCCAGAGCTATGCCAGTGGGAGTTTTACTCCTGGTAGGTTCAACCAAGCTGGACTGGTCTGTGTGGGTAGGGGTCAGACAAAAGCTGGTACCCTGGTCCTCCAGGTTGGGGGTTTTAGCATAGGGCTGACACCCCTGTCTATGTAAAAAAAATAATGAAGTTACGGAAACAACATCAAATGAACAAACTTTGCTGCGGGATGGACATTCGGAGTCTGTGGCTCGTATGACTGTCAGTGGTGAAAGCCGAAAGGAAGCCACTGACATGAAAACGGATGTCCTGACCGCAAAACAGGATACAAGAATAGGATTTTGGAATGTCAGGACAATGTACGAGACAGGTAAACTAAGACAGGTCACGGCAGAAATGAGAAACTATAAGTTACACATCCTGGGGATAAGCGAGAGCAGATGGACAGGGGCAGGAAAAGTTAAAACAGCAACAGGAGAAACAGTACTTTACTCTGGAAGAGAGGATGGACAGCACAGTGAAGGCGTAGCCATTATTCTACAGAAAGGGATAGAAAGGACATTACTGGAATGGAAACCCATCAACAACAGACTGATACGATTGAGATTGAGAGGGAGATTCACCAACACTACAATAATACAATGCTACGCACCAACGAATGATAGCGATGAGGAGGTCAAGGATGAATTCTATCAACAACTGCAGAAAGAAATGGAGGACACACCTAGATATGATCTTGTTATAGTAATGGGAGACCTCAATGCGAAAGTTGGTACACACAATACATATAATGAAAGAACAATGGGGAAATGCGGCAGCGGAATAGCAAACGAAAATGGGGATAAGCTAATAAGTTTCTGTAGCATTAACAACCTGGTCATTGGAGGAACACTTTTCCCACATAAGGAAATTCACAAGTTAACATGGGAATCACCAAATGGTCGGGACAGAAACCAGATAGACCACATCATGGTTAACGGTAGATGGAGACATGCATTACAAGATGTGAAGGTAAGAAGAGGTGCAGATGTGGGAAGCGATCACCATTTAGTAGTAGCAAAACTGAAAGTGAAACTAAGAAGGGCTGGACCAACTGTAACTACACAGAAAAGGTTTGACATCAGCAAATTGAAGGACCCCCTTACCAGAAAAGCTTTTGCGGCCGACATTAAGAAACGATATCAATTTGCCAAAAGCCAGGAAAAGACATTGACTGATGATATAGACCAGAATTTCAACACCATTTCAACAATATATAAGGAAAGTAGCAAATCATGCTTAGGATTCCAGGAAAGGAAGAAGCAAGACTGGATAACACCAGAAACACTAAACACCATAAAGATGAGAAAGGAAATGAAAAGAAAGAAAACAGAAGCGAAGTCCCCCAGGTTAAAGCAACTATATAGCGAACAGTACAGCCAGCTGGACAGGGAGTTAAACGCCAAACCCGAGCCAACAAAAGGAATTTCCTAGACGATCTTGCAAAACAGGCAGAAGAGGCAGCACTGAGAAATGAACAAAGCACAGTATACAAAATAACTAAATTCATCAGCGGAAAACAAGGTGCAAACAATATTACATTAGTAAGAGATAAGCAAGGAAATCTCATCAAGACAGCAGAGGGACAGGAAACAAGATGGGCAGAGCACTTCAGAGAAACTCTGAACAAGGAAATACCAGAGACACAATTGAATGTTCCTGAGGCTGAAAACGATCTAGATGTAAATACAGACATTCCACGAAAAGAAGAAATCATCACAGCAATCAAAGGGTTAAAGAACGGTAAAGCTCCGGGCCATGATAACTTAAATGCAGAGCTATTTAAGACAGACCCTGAGCTAGCAGCAGAACTATTAGAACCACTATTTGCACAAGTGTGGAAAACGGGGACAACACCATCAGAGTGGAACAAAGGAATAATTGTCAAATTGCCCAAGAAGGGAGATCTTTCAGACTGCAATAATTGGAGAGGAATCACTCTTCTCTCAGTTCCCAGCAAAATACTAGGCAGGATAATTATACAGAGAATTTCAAAGGCAGTAGACTACAAACTGAGGAAAGAACAAGCAGGATTTAGAAAGAACAGAAGATGTGTAGACCATATATTCACTCTCAGGAACATTATAGAGCAGTGCTCAGAATGGCAAAGACAGCTTTACATAAATTTTGTTGATTTTGAAAAGGCTTTTGACAGCATACATAGGGACAGTTTATGGAAAATACTGAGGGCTTATGGAATTCCAAGCTGCATAGTGTCAATCATAAAAAGCCTCTATGCCAACTTTACGTGTAGTGTTGGGCAGAGCAACCTAACCTTCGAGGTGAAGACAGGAGTACGACAGGGATGCCCCTTATCAACCACTCTATTTTTAACAGTCATAGACTGGGTGATGCGCCAGACAACAGAGGGCAGTCCAAGAGGAATAAGATGGACTACATTTTCAACATTGGAAGATCTGGAATATGCAGATGACATTGCACTGCTGGCACATTCACATCAACACATCCAGGAAAAAACGGATAGACTTAATAAATTTAGCCAGCAGGTGGGCTTGAACATCAATTTAAAGAAGTCTGAGGTCATGACGCTCAATGTGAGCAACCCTGAGCCCATATCAGTAAGGAATCAGCAACTGGTACAGACAGATACCTTCACATACCTAGGAAGCATAGTAACACCAGACAGTGGGGCAGGCAAAGACATCAACATCAGAATGAATAAGGCAAGAACAGCCTTCTTTAGCCTAAATAACATCTGGAAGTCCTCCCAATACAGCACAAGCACAAAATTAAGATTATACCAGAGTTGCGTGCTTTCTGTGCTTCTCTATGGTGCGGAATGCTGGAGAGTCACAGAGAAGGAAATGTCGAAATTGTCCTCTTTTCACACAACATGCCTAAGAAAAATTCACCGAATCTTTTGGCCGAATACCATCACCAACCAAGATCTGCTTACTCGTAGCAAGCAAGAGGACATGCATACCATCATAGCTGGCAGACGCTGGAGCTGGGTTGGTCATGTCCTCAGAAGAGATCCCGATGCCATCACAAGAACAGCTATGCTTTGGACCCCTGAAGGAAAGCGAAAGAGAGGCCGACCAAAAACAACTTGGCGGAGGACTGTGGAGGCTGAGATGCAAAGAATGAACCAGAGTTGGAGCACTGTACGAAGGATGGCCACCGACCGTGCAAAGTGGAATCAATTTGTTGTTGCCCTACAAGACGCCACTAGGCGTGATGGCCACTGACTGCTTTGACGGTCGGTGGTTAAGGATCGAAGAAGAGAAGAAGAAATAAGAATACAAAAGGCCACAGAAGCTTCAATAGCATAGTAGCATAGAGGGAAATGTATAAAAACATCACGTCAAACACAAAATAAGAATCTTCAACTGAAAGTCTTATTGTATGGCTCTGACACATGAATCACAACAACGGTAACAACCATCAAAATACAAATAAAGAACATTCAACGCTAGGGAAATGTGAAAATATTTAACACTCAAACCAGCAAAACAACAAGACTAAATCTATTCAGACTTTCAATTATTTATTACTAATCATTTCAAACACACGGAAAACAAACTGATATCTAATTGCAAATTTTATTGTAATCCTGTCTGCTGCTTTCAGGTGTAAATTTCAAGGGATCTCTCCTCCAGTGGCAAGATCAGAAAATGACTTTGATCCCGGCGCAAAATTTCACGTGGCAGCCGGTGTGCCTTACCTGAGGTGTGTATTATAAGTGTTAATCAACTCTTTCTGTTCTCATCTTTTTTGTCGTGTTATATTCTTGATTTCTAACCTGAACATCGGCATTGATATTAGTCATAATTATGATGAACAACGTAATATTGGAGACGACTATGAGTAATAACAATAATTTTCTTGTATGCATGCATATCGTGACATTATTAATAAAGTGAACAGGACTTCGTGTTGCTCTGGTTGAAGTTCTAATTTATAGTTCTAACCGAGACCTAAGGCAATACCACTTGATCAATCTATGAATCAGTCAACCTTCACACACTCGAGTTTCCTGGCTGAGGATTCGATTTCAATGATAATAAGATCCACATTGCAGTGCTCCAGGAAATCATTCCACGTTAATAATATTAGCTAATGACATAAGAAAGCTATGAGAGACAAGTAGCTCTCGTCACAGATGTTGTGTCAGTAATTATAGCGCTGAAAAGTCAGAATAATGCAGGTCTGGATGACCTGAGAGTAACACTCCACAAACTATTACAGCAGTTCAAAAGAGGTGTGATGCAGTGGATCCCATCAGACTGCAACATCCCAGGAAATGAAAAGGCTGACATATTGGCAAAAGGAAGGTAGACAGCTACTTGAACGTGACACAAGTACAACTAAATGAAGAGACCAAGAGTTTTATCAAGAGCAGATACAGAAGTTAGTGGAAACCAGAGCATCTAGACCACTAAATAACGCGTATTACCAGCTTAGAAGATGTAAACAAGTGGTAAACTTCACACTTCGCACCGGTCACATTGTATTAATTATAGAGGTACAACACCACCATGGAAACTAAAAGCACCAATCATAGACTACACGCTTACTGAAAAGATTAAACAGAACATAGAAGATTGGGAAACCAAAATGATAAGTAGACAGTTCATAAATCAACAAAACAAAGTCTAACTGTTTACACTGACGGATCCAAGGGCGATAGTGGACAACTGGTGCAGGAGTAGTGATACCACAGTGGGGAATCAGGAAGAGTTGCAGTGTAACTGGAGGGGCTTCGATTTTTACCGCGGAGATGGTAGCAATTCTAAAAAGTTTAGAAATAATCGAAGATAATCCGCGAAAAGCAGTAACGATTTTTACAGACTCACTGTCATCACTACAAGCACTACAACACCCAGGTAAGTGTAGCCGGCCAGACATAAAGGAAGAAATTCTAGCAATTAATACATCCCTAGGAAACAGAGGATGTAGTGTGAGGCTAGTGTGGGTTCCAGCACACATATGTATAGCTGGTAACGAGATGGCAGACCAGTCTGCCAAATATGGAAGAATAAGTAAAAACAATATAAGTGCAGGACTTGGAATATCGGAGATTAAGAGCCAAGTGAAGCTAGCCGTGAACGAGGAATGGAAAACAACATGGAAGTACAGTAGTAAAGGCATACACGCATTCAAACTTCTAAAAGAACCAACAAGGACATGCCAGGTCAGAGAAGAATTAAAGGTACCATCGAACAAAAAGCTGTGGCGTCTCCGTCTCGTTGCAGCATACTGTATGATAGGGGAACCACAATGCCAAGAATGTCAGGAAGAAAATTACATGGACATTTACCTGATCCACTGTAAAATGTACGAACAACAAAGGCTTGAATTAAAAACCTACTATAGAAATCACAATATAGACATGACAGGGGATAAGGTTTTAAGTATAGATGCTCCAGTGGAAGCCCAATCAATATTTAAACGATATATACATAAAACAAAAGAAAACATATAAGGTTAGTAACAATGACAATACTAACAACAATAACAAAAATAATACTTCAGAAAAGACATTCAACCAAATAGAAATCAAGCAACAAAGAACTAACAAATCAATAAAAATAAAAAATAAAAATTAGCAAACTTATTAACTACTAATAGAACAAGGAAAGACAACAAGGTTTAAAAAAAACGCCAACTCAAAAAGAACAAATAATAGACCTAATACAACTTAAAACAAAGTGCAAAGGACAAAAGTTATCTATATACAATACAAAACTAAAAATAAATGACAAATAATATAAATTAAAACCAACAACTGCAAATAGTTAAATTTAATACAAAATTAGTAAATTAAAAATGACATTAAATACCCCAATTATAACCAATTTTCAGGTTGAACAGGGTAGACCAAGATGGAACGAGAAGGGGCAATGATGGTCAGCTGTTAAGTGCCCGCTCTCCACCCATCACCTTTTCAAAACAACAACAACAACAACTAGGGCTTAGTAAAATAACATGTAAAAGAATTAATAATCAATTATTTTAACAGAAGTAAAATGAATATGGGTGATAGATGTAATGCAGATAAAATTTTGTCCTCATTAAGGTTAAGGTGGATATCGGAGAATGCTGGCCTTCTACAAGTATGACTTGCCAGATCTCTGAACGCAGCTGCTGCTCTTTCGTCAGTCTGTTTTCAGTGATGAGGGCACGTCCCGAGCAATGTTGTAGCAGGTAACCTCTCCTGGTATCAATGCTAAAATCCCCACAGCCTCGTCGAACGTAGCCGTCTAGTGTCAACAACAAGCGGCTGAATCACAGATTCGTAGCGTTGAATCGTACTACAAATGATCTTCTAGCCTCGTACCACAAATGGTTTTGAAGACACGTACCATAAACCCAATTGGGAAATACAATCTCCGAGCACAGTTTCAGAACAGACACGGCAACTTAATTAGATGGCTCGAACACTTGGTCTGGGGTAATTTTAGAATCCCTCATGTGACGGGTGCTCCGATTCCTAGGTCTCCAGTCTTTGTATTTATAAAGTCGGGTTTTCGTCTTGGGTCTCGAAGATACCTAAATACTTTGTCCGACCTTGTGATTCGGAATCATATCTTATTCTCTCTGGGTCGTAGAGTTGCTACTCTGACGTTGCAATGTAGTGTGTTTAGCCTCCAAATTTGCTAGGTTATATTTCACTTTTCGCTCCCAGCCTCTGCATGGCGTTTCCAACACAACTTCCAATCAGAACAAATGTATATTTCCTGCTCTCATTTGATCCAATCCATGAGCAAAGAATGAAGTGGGTCGGGGCTTTAGTTATTACCTTCACCATCGTGTTTCAAAATATCATTTTAAGATTTGAACATATGACTCTTCCTCTTCTTCTTTGATCCTTAGCCGCCGACCGTCAAATCAGTCAGTGGCCATTACGCCTGGTGGCGTCTTATAAGGCAACAACAAATTTATTCCACTTCGCTCGGTCAGTGGCCATCCTTCGTACAGTGCCCCAACTCTGGTTCATCCTTTGCATCTCAGCCTACACAGTCCTCCGCCAAGTTGTTTTTGGTCGGCCTCTCTTTCGTTTTCCTTCAGGGGTCCATAGCATAGCTGTTTTTGTGATGGCATCGGAGTCTCTTCTGAGGACATGGCCAACCCAGCTCCAGCGTCTGCCAATTATGATGGTGTGCATGTCCTCTTGCTTGCTCCGAGTAAGCAGATCTTGGTTGGTGATGGTATACTGCCAAAAGATTGGAAGAGTTTTTCTTAGGCATGTTGTGTGAAAAGAGGACAATTTCGACATTTCCTTCTCTGTAACTCTCCAGCATTCCGCACCATAGAGAAGCACAGAAAGCACACAACTCTGATATAATCTTAATTTTGCGCTTGTGCTGTACTGAGAGGACTTCCAGATGTTGTTTAGACTAACAAAGGCTGTTCTTGCTTTGTTCATTCTGTTGTTGATGTCTTTGCTTGCTCCGCCGTCTGGTGTTACTATGCATCCTAGGTATGTGAAGGTGTCTGTCTGTTCCAGTTGCTGATTCCATACTGATATGGGCTCAGGGTTGCTCACATCGACCGTCAAGACCACTGTCTTCTTTAGATTGATGTTCAAGCCCACCTGCTGGCTATACTTTTTAAGTTTATCCGTTTTTCCTGGATGTGTTGATTTTAATGGGCTAGTAGTGTAATGTCATCTGCATATTCCAGATCTTCCAATGTAGAAAATGACCTTTTCTATATATGGCATGGCTCCATCCGTTACTCTTAGGTAACCTTTCAAATCAGACTTGCAAGATAGTGTCCTTGCTATTTTGTCTCCCCAGACGGGTATCTTTGTAACAATTATTACAGAAACTTCTGAACGGACGGAAGTGCTTATGGAATTATCACCCGTACTAGAATTCCTTCTTCAGACCGATAATCGCTGACCACAGACGTTTTCACAGACAACAGTTTGGTCTTCCTTTGTATTCTGATGCATTATTGTTGCGATAAGCGGTCAACATCACATGTGTTTAATCTCTGTGTCTGGGTTCACTTGCTCGGCGATAAAATTAATCTGCCGGGCGGGGGTCAGTTAGCTATGAAATGACACGATCGCAGTCAGAAAAATGGTACCCAAATCTAAGGAGTGGCTGGGCACAATTTTTTGTGCGGAACAAAATGAAGAATTAAATGGATAAGGTAGGAGAGAACGAAAAAGTTTAAAAGAACGCGACCAATTGTTGTCACAACCAAGTACCTCTAACTTTGCAAGAATGTCAATGACACAGACATTATTGAGAAACAACATTCAAGCTGATGTACGAAACTTCTCAAGAGCTGGAAACACAAACATATAATACGTCCTCTGCTGGTTGAAAAGAAATAAACACACCATTAATACGATTACTGCTCCTCCTCCAAACATCTACAATAAAAACCTTTCAAGACACTATAACTCAGCAAACTTTAAAATCTGGAGACTTCAGTGCACACCTTCATGGGGATTAAAAAACAAAAAAGGCAGGGAAGAAAAGACAATCTGAAACGCTTCCAACCCTATCATACAACAGAACTCAAGATCAGAACACAATCTTGTACAGAGCTGCTGACAAGGATAGCAGACCGTGACCTCACCATGCTATAAGCTGAAATCGCAGATATATCTACGTTCAGAGCCCTGCATGATATTGCAAGGAACAACAGGGCAATACAAATTACTATAGAATGTCAGATATTAATCCACACAAGAGAGAAAGATGTACTGGAACTACAATAATAACTCTGTCAGATAGAAGTATCAGCATTAACGTATTAGATATTGTCATGAACTGTATATAGAATGAATGTCAGTACTCACGCCCCGGAGAGAGGTAGACGTGTGTATGTAAGTTGTGAGTTGAAGTGAGTGAATGTTAAGTTTGACTGTGGTCATGAATGTATTAGTAGCAGTAAGCACTGATGTTAAGTTCACGGGCATGACTGAGTTGTTGTGAACGAAGTGGAGGTGAAGACTGGTCATGTGTGAAAAGGGTGATATGTGGTAAGGCATTCGAGAGAGATTAGGGCGAGTAGAGATTACGAGGAGAGATAAGGCGAATTGGAAGAATGAAAGTAGACAGTAGAAAGGAGACTGAGATTCGTGAAATTCTTTCCATTGGATAATGTTTCAATTATGCACATGATACATTGTGCTTTTCTTATGATTCATGGCCAAAGTGGCAGTCTGCCTGTGTTATTGTTTTATGCTAAGGTTTGTGATATAAAGTGGTCGGATATTGTGCTTACGTATTCTAGTTCATTGAGTTAATATTAGTTGTGAACAGCGAGCAATGTTTGTCGCTCCAAGTGTAATGCAATATACATTTGTCAATGTGCACACACAGCTAAGCACTTGACAGATATAATAGATAACACATAGATCATCACACAGACCAATATAAAAACAGCTACCACAATAATACCAAAATGCAGCCGCAAAGGTTTCAGCATTTTAAAACAGATTATGAGCAGAAAGTACTCTTCCAAAAGCACAGGTTGCAAACATCAAGCCAAATTCCAAAGAAAAACAAGCCAGCTGAAATAACCAGGTATTACGTACACTCTTCTGGACCTTATCAATTAAAAAAACAAAACCAAAAATTAGCTGAAAAAATGATGATTCACGGGTTCTTTTTTGGGTGGGGGAGGGTGGGGGGGGGGGAGGGGGGGGGGGGAGAACATATTTAGATACATCCTAAGAGACCAAGCACAGCTCAGCTGTATTCATCGATCTGCAGCAATCATAGACACAATATTGAGACAGGAGTCTTCATTAAAATACTTCAAGAATGGGTTAGACAACAACAAAAATTTTCTTTGGATCGAAGGTGTATCTCAGAGACGAAGTGTAGAATATCCGAAGTAAAACAGATTCTTAACAATTTGAAATATACTTTCTACTTTCAGTTACTTGACGGGTTTTTAATTATAGTGTGCTGTTTCCGTTCCCGGATGAGCAGATAGAAGTACATTCTTATAGTGTTTTTTTTATTTCTTTCCATTATACAGTGAAATCAAACTGTTCATGAACACCGTCATTTGAACTCTTTTCTTTTTTGATTGTAACTATTTTCTGGAGAGTATATATAATGGAAACAATACAATTTTTCAACACGGTTGCATTCCTCAGCTGTGACAAACGTACACACGGCGAGAATTATGTTATTTTAGATTCAATTTAAAAGTTCTTTGATGACAAAATTTCGTGTGAAATTACGTGGATTGTTTTCAAAGAGTGTTCCCTGATAATAAGTGGTTTTAACAAAAACTTTCAAGTTTTCATGATTTGTACATCGGGTGAGGGCGACGTAGAGCTGGCCGTGTCCGAAAACAGGTTCAGGAAGGAAAACTCCTACATGATCACACCAATTTTTACGCACTTTTTCTTTGTGGAGCGCTACTAATTTCGTGAAAGAATAAATACAATAAATAAAACCAAAGTATTTGTTATAGAATAAATGTTATAGAAGAATTTTGCGCATTTGCTATAAAGAGCACAAAACAAATGTCTATGTTAAAGAGAAGATAAACACCTATGCAGGCCACCAAGAACCACTTTTGTCAATAGTGAAACGTCGTAAGCTTGCCTGGTTTGGGCATGTAACTCGTCATGACTCCCTTTCGAAAACGATCCTCCAGGGAACAGTCGAAGGTAAACGGAGAAGAGGAAGGCAAAGAAAATCCTGGGCTGATAACATCAAAGAATGGGCAGGACACGGTTTTTCCACACTTGTACGCATTGGTGAGAATATAGAGCAGTGGAGGACCCTGTCTGCTGATGCTTCCACCATGGCACCCCTACCACCCATGACGGGTTATGGGTTGAGATGAGATGATGATTTGTTTTATATAACACCCACGCCGCGCAAGTTGCACACCGTGCTTTGCGCACTTTTTTTCTGGCGTGAGTTACTATTTTGAGTGAGACCGACCGATGTAACATACATCGGTAATTATGTTAGTGTGTGTAATAATAACAACTCTTTGACACTGCAGGTAATAAAGACAGTTCTCCATTGTTATATAGAGCAATCCTGATATACGGAAAAGAGTCATGTACAGTTAGTAAACAAGTAAGAAAAGCACGGATGGTCACATATTTAGTTTGACAGAAGAATTATAAGGTAAGGCAGATGTCCTGACAAAAACAAAACATACAAACAAACAAACTAGGAAGCTTTTTACTCGTATTAAAACGGGGTATTCAACTTTCTTTATTCGTGAAATGAGCAGAAGAAAGCAGGAATAGATCGTGGGAATAGAACTATGAAAGGAAAAATAGAAAGAAGAGTCAAAGAAAGAAGAAACTTGACACGTCAGCGTGGCGTGCAAAGACATAAACAATAGGACTGATTTAAAAAAGTACTGGAGACAACAAGTTGTGCCGAGGTATTATCATCTACGTCATCATGCATGGCACTTGAAAAAGAAAGCAAAAGTTATATGTTGTTCTGAAAAATAAAACTATCACTGTCTACTTAACGCATTTGATTGTGACTGCCTATATCATTAGTAACTGCAAATATAACTTATTCATAATTTAAATTTAACATACCTTCTTTAATTGTCCTCATCCACAGGTACTTTATAAGTTTTATCCTTCAGTTCCAGTTTCACGAAGCAGCTTGTAAAGCAGCCGGTCATAAAGGTCCTTTACATACATGTGACATATACAACAGTAAAGCTGCCGGGGCAAAACTTCGGTATGACTGTCTTTGTTTGCATAAACGTAATTTTTCCAGTAGGCCCATTTCGCTCCTTACGACTCTTGGGACTACAGGTATAACAGACCGCTTTTCAGGAAGTGTGTCCCTGACTGCCTTTATGTGAAATCGCTGAATCGTAATTGTGTACTGGACTTGCTCTGTGTCTTCTGTTTACTGGTCTTGCTGTATGGTTTCTGTTTACTGGCCTTGCTGTATGGTTTCTGTTTACTGGCCTTGCTGTATAGTCATTTGTTTACTGGCTTTGCTGTATGGTTTATGTTTACTGGCCTTGCTGTATAGTCAATTGTTTAGTGGCCTTGCTGTATAGTTTCTGTTTACTGGCCGTGCTGTATAGTCATTTGTTTACTGGCCTTGCTGTATGGTTTCTGTTTACTGGCCTTGCTGTATAGTCAATTGTTTACTGGCCTTGCTGTATGGTTTCTATTTACTGGCCTTGCTGTATAGTCAATTGTTTACTGGCCTTGCTGTATGGTTTCTATTTACTGGCCTTGCTGTATAGTCAATTGTTTACTGACCTTGCTGTATGGTTTCTGTTTACTGGCCTTGCTGTATAGTCAATTGTTTACTGGCCTTGCTGTATGGTTTCTGTTTACTGGCCTTGCTGTATAGTCAATTGTTTACTGGCCTTGCTGTATGGTTTCTGTTTACAAGTCTTGCTATATAGTCAATTGTTTACTGACCTGGCTGTATGGTTTCTGATTACTGACCTTGCTGTATGGTTTCTGTTTACTAGTCTTGCTGTATAGTCATTTGTCTACTGGGCTTGTTGTTTAGACACTGGTTTCTGGGATTCCTTTATGGCCGCTGGTTACTGTCACAAGTATGGAAGTAGATGTTGTCTAAGTTTAGACAGGGTATGAATGAGTAGTGTGAAAATAGATATTAATAGAGTCACTAATGCAAACAGAGTGAAGTATGACTTCTGGAGAGACGACATATGTAATTAGGTATCTAATGTATTCTTCCAGGCACACTCGAGACAATATGTAGAATGCCATTTACCATCCTCCGTCCGCTCTGTTAAATATAGACATCTAATACAGTAAGGACAACAACAGTTAACATCACGTGACAGGTAGAAAGTGAATTTTGACCGCTTAGAACATATAAGTATATTTATTAAATAAATTCCCATACAAAAGAAAATAATAAAATTATACTGAAGCTCGCTAGACACAAAAGAGAAAACGGGTGAGCTATCACAATAAAAGAGGCCCAGGTAAATAATAATTGATTTTACTCAGTCAACTTCACATGAATACAGGTGTCTAATTAACTACCAGGGGTCATCCCCCAGTCATCGAGTGCAGATGGTTGATCCTGGGCTGTTAATAATCTAATAAGGAACCACAAGTCAGAAGAGTTCAGGACCACCGCTGGTGTAAGACAAGGTGATATCCTGTCACCATATCTTTTCATACTCCTCATGGACGATGTCACCAAGGCATGTAAGGAGAGAACAAGAAAGTATTCAGTGGGGTACTGGAAGATGAGACAGGTCTGTATTTCAGAGCTGGCATGTGCTGATGATGTTGCCCTAATTGCTAAATCGGAGGCACATCTCCAATCCAACCTGCAAGTCTGGAAGGAAGAGCTGGAGAAGAGAGAGATGGTCATAAGCAGCACTAAAACAAAATCTATGGTGATATCTCGAGAAGAAAGAAGGCATCAGATTAAGCTGGGAGAACAGGTCCTCGAGCAGGTCGACAACATTAAATACCTTGGAGCTGTTATAGACCGGACGGGAGGCATCAAAAAAGAGTTGGCTACTCGAAAAGCAGCAACTGGGAAACTTTTTCAGGCCATAAATCGTGGATTCCTCAGCAAGAGAGAGGTTGGTAAGAAAACGAAGATGGTTGTATACCGCTCCACCTATGTCCCAGTCATGACGTATGGATGTGAGTCAAGGGCAATGACTACAACCCACAAAAGCCAGATCCAAACATCAGAAATGAGGTATCTGAGGAATTGGTTGAAGTAACAGGAAGAGACATGGTCCGCAATCAGACGATACATCAAGGCCTAAAATCCCACCCCCTGCAGACTCAAGTATAACAGTCCCAACTAAGATTGTTTGGCCATGTCTGCAGAATGGGAGAAGATCGGCTACCACGACAAGCATGGGAAACAAAGAGCCAGGGATCCAGACCTCCAGGACGACCCAGAGTCCGCTGGGAGGACAACATTAGACAATCTTTGAAGGACCGAGGACTAGAATGGAACCAGGGTAGGAGGAAGACAGCCGATAGGATAGTCTGGCGCTCTCTCTTCCAAACCTCTATACCTCACGGTAGAAGGGGAACGACTAAGTAAGTAATGAGGAAGACACTTAATTTGCAAGAAAATCGCTGTACAACTCCACCTAATTTGGTGATCTCAGACGATGGAGGTAAGCTCTCTCTGTTTTTACTTCGTACTAAATCACTATGCTTTCAAATGGCTTTGGCATGTGGCGATAAAAGCAAGTGAAGGAGATTTAACGTGTGCTGTTACAATATCCCCCTCTGATTTATCTAACACTGACGACTGCTAGGAAACGAGTAACCATGAGAGGTTAAATGACGCACCTCCTGTAATGGTTAGTGATGAACTTGAGCCACCAGACAGGTAACGATCACTGGCAACTGACTATTTCTCTCTGACGTTATGTCAGTATATGCCGAAACAGTGGATGTTACTGGATCTGGCAGTGTGCTTAGTAAGGGGTTGGCAGTCGTTGACTTAATAAGTAGGTGCTGAAGAAAGCAGATATATGCTGTCGTACTAGGTTATACTGCCGTATATGTTGGAATAACGGTGTAATTGCAGGTAACTGCAACATACGTGGTATTTATGTAATACTGGAAGCAATGTACAGGGATTATCCTATTGCAAGTGAAAATAGAGAAGTTAACAATATCCTATTAATAACACGTATCGGACACCTCTATTTATTCACTCACACACACGAAATCATAACTAAGCTCTCACCCTCTCTTTCACTCCCCAATTTCTTGTTTTGTTTACCCGCAGATATCAGACTCCCAAGTAAAGTCCCGCCTCCGTTTCGATTAAAAGTCTTCCATCGCTTGCGTTTGCGTGGCAGAGTACGTTGGCAAAACGCGAAGCGAGCTTTTTAAATCTGAGGTCACGTCTTTTAGCCAAATTATTTTACACACACAGTTTACGAACCACATAGTAATTTTTGAAGACAATTTAAGGTTATACGCTCATTCAAAGGAAAGTAAAAATTTCCCGATTGATAATTACTCAAGTAAGCAATAAAACCAGATAAGTTACAAAACTAGCAATGAGCGAATCATCAATATATATATATATATATATATATATATATATATATATATATATATATATATATATATATATATATATATATATATATATATATATATATATATATATATATGTATATATGTATATATGTATATATTATATATATATATATATATATATATATATATATATATATATATATATATATATATATATATATATATATATATATATATATATATATATATATATATATATATAAAATAATAAGATGAAACAAAGCAACAAGGGAACTCTATTACATGTAATTAAGTTAAACCACACAGCGCCTGTTACTGCTGCATTAATTAAGAAAGTGTGCTTACCGGAAAACGAATATTCCTAAACGCACTACAACTGTTATTTGCTGTGGCGCAGAATATCACTTTGCAAGGTAGCAGAAATCTCTAAAGACAGTGGCAAGGAAGGTTAGAGACGCCTATCTTATGTAGTAAGATAAAGTCTGCAGGTGTTCAAGCGTGGGGTTGCACGTGAATTGATGCAACACAACAAAAACGTAAAGACTTCGGGAGTTGTCTCCAAGGTTGCCACTCAAGTTCTAGGGATAAACCCAGATTTTCTTCTTTAAAAAAACCCAGAAAAACCCAGATTATTTTGTGCCTCAAATACACGGGGTAGACGATGCTTACCCAATCTTTTAGTGCACCTTTAGCACAAATAAGCTGTGTGCTACCAATTTTTATTTATTTCTTCATTTTTACTTTATTTTTTTTTTTACCAAAAATTCACAATTATATAAAAATGATGTTATTATCACCCCAATACATGAACTCTTGACCATGAGATACTTTAACAGTAACATGAAAGCCGACAACAGTATCTCCGCTTTAGCAGTTTTGTCTTGGAGACAGGGCTCTTTTGGTTTGATGAAAAACTTGTTAATGTTCAGAGTTTTGCTTTTGGCTTTGAAGTTTTTCATGTGCTTCTGTGTGCTTTTATGTGTCAATAAAGCTGTTTTGTTGGCATTAGTTAATGTACAGGAACAGACCGTACAAATCGCAGCATAGCGATGGCCAGAGTCAGGCTTTATCCAATCCTTTAGTTCGCTGTCTGTTAGACATTCCTCACAGAAAGCGTGCTGATATAATGGCTTCACTTTTTTACACGGTGGCGTGTGTGTCGTCATGCTGCTACAACTACCTAGCATACCTTCATCATAGCTTAAGTCTAAAATTTAAAAAGAATACTTTAAAACATATCGCAAAAATGACTGAGTATTGTAGATGGCAGCTATTAATAGAATAACAGGAAATAGATAGTTGATGTAAACGAGTAAAAAACAACGTCATTGATGTGGTTAAAAACAAGAATTAAATTTAAGTGAAATAAAAAATATATAGCACATAATGTTGTACGTTTAATTATGATATAAATATAATGTATAATGCTCAGTGCACAGAACATACATACATTGTAAATGCCAATTGTCAAATATACCCAGATTAATGCAGATTTTGAAAAAAAATACCCAGATACCCAGACGGAAGCCAAAAAACCCAGATCTAGTAAAAAAATACCCAGCTGTGGCAACACTGGTTGTCTCCCTTGCGTCTCTTGATAAAAGAAAGAATGTAATCTGTAGCGACACTTTGGTAGTCATTCGAACGACCAGAGTTCGTGATTCTAGAACGCGTTCGGCAACATGAAAGGCAACGTCTTTCTCGTGTGTATCCAGTTTCTCTCTGAATCAAAGAGTCAGGGAACTTTACCGTCACTCACAAAAAAGGATAAATCCAAAGAATGTGTAGTCATTAGTTACTGGGATTGCTGAATGGCACTGTTACAGGGAACGCTTTATAGTCACTGGTTACTGAAATTTCTGTAAAGCCACTGGTTACTCTGATTGCTGTAGAGTCACTGGTTACTTATATTGCTGTGCAGTTACTGGTTTCTGAGATTGCTGAATAGGCACTGTTTGCTGGTATTTCTGTATAGTCACGTTGCTGAGCTTGCTCTATAGGCACTGGTTACTGAGCTTGCTGTATAGGCACTGGTTACTGAGCTTGCTGCGTCGTTTCATTTTACATGATCAGATGAAGCTGCTAACCTCATGCATAGCATTTTTAGTCTTGTAAAACATGCCTGAGTGTGCAGTAGTCGATTTCTTTCCTTATCTTTTTAGAGACCATCCGGGACCTACAAGGGTCATGTATCCCACCACTGTGGGAACCGCGCTGCTGTAATGGCTACGGCGTTGTACTGGCGACAAGGTGTTCATGGTTCAAACCCGGGCGTCGGCGTTTGAAGAAATGTTTACGGCCGGAAATTTGACTGAATAACCTGAACGGCTCCTGTGATAAACCCTCTGTGGATGGGAAGGAGCGAAGCTCCTGACCGGGTTGGAAGGAAAGTCCTCAGGTTCTCCAGCCTAGCAATGACATGTCATTGGGCCGAATGGCTGATAGCCTAAGTGCCGCTGGTTAAGAAAAAAAAAATCACACCACTGTTGTTTTATTTAATGTTGTGTTTAATATAAAACATATCTATCTATCTATCTATCTATCTATCTATCTATCTATCTATCTATCTATCTATCTATCTATCTATCTATCTATCTATCTATCTATCTATCTATCTATCTATCTATCTATCTATCTATCCATCTATCCATCTATCTATCTATCTATCTATCTATCTATCTATCTATCTATCTATCTATCTATCTATCTATCTATCTATCAACATTATCAGTGACTGTTCACTTCACAAGTCGACGTCTCTGTAACACCAGTAGCTGTCGGATAATGCTTTATTTATTTATTCTCAGTATCTATTTGTTTGTCTGCCCGTCTATTCTCTTGGTGCAGCTTAACTTTGTTGTTAACCTTCACAGTGTGGATGGGTGTGCTTGTTGTGTGACAGTTTTCTTACAATTGTTACATAGTACAGTTATCTGAATTGTTTGTAATTTGTTGTATTAAGGTGCGCATTTATGTACTATTACTATTAATCTCACATATATAGCAACTTCGTGATGTTTAATTAGTTATTTATTTTCTATTTGAGCGTAAAACTTCTTTCACATAAAAATGCCAGATAATTATGAACAATTACTAAGTACAATTGGTTTACGTTGGCCACTTGAACGTAAACCATCTTTAAGGTAAAATTCCAGAACTCACACAAATTCTTAACCAAAATTTCCAGGTTTTTGGTTTTTTCCGAAAGTCGTCTGAATGAGAAAATAACCGACGATGACATTGCGCTCAGAGGTTTTAAAACAATTCGGCGAGATTCAAGTGGTCAATTAGAGACGGGTCTAGCAGTTTATATTTCTACTTCTCTCAGTTATCGCCGCAGAAACGATCTTGAGACTATAGATATAGAATGCATATGGTTAGAGGTAAAGCCACAAAAGCAAAGACCTATTGTAATCGGATATCTTTATCGTAATCCCAGTGTAGGAACAACATGGTTTGAAGATTTCACGAACATGATGGATAAAGTTATTACTACAGTTAATGAAATTATTCTTCTTGGTGATTTTAATATCGATATGCATAAGCCAAACCAAATATGGACCAACATCATAGCATCGTATAACATGAAACAAATAGTCAACAAACCTACCAGAGAAACAAAAACGTCATCCACACTGATCGATCACATCTGTGTAACCTGTCCAGAAAACATTATAGAATGCTCCATCCCTACTATTGCTATGAGTGACCATTATCCCATATGCTGCACTTGGGCAAAAATGGGTACAAATCTCTAAAAAATAAACACATTAGTTTTCAATATAGAAGTCTTAAAAATTTCAACTGTGAATTATTTTTGAATGATTTGCGAACTGCGCCTCTCGCCAACGTTTTTCACATTCCTGATCCTGATGACGCCATCGCATATTGGACAATGATATTTTATAGTATTTTTAATAAGCATGCGCCTACTAAAGAAATTCGCGTGAAAAGGCAAATTAAATCTCCATGGATCACACAAGAAGTTCTTGACGCTATGAGGCAAAGAGATTGAGCGCATAAAAATAAGGATATCACTACATATCGGACAGTATGAAATAAAGTACAATACTTAATTCGCAGAGAAAAGAAAAACTACTTTAGAAATTTAGTTCAGAGCAAAACAAACAGTAAAGAGATATGGAAGGCAATCAACACTTTAGTGAACAAACGAAATTTTCCAGACCCACATACTCCCACTACGCCACTTACTTGTACTGACTTCAGCAATTATTTTCAGGCAGACATCAACAATATAAAATCCACCATTCCGTCTCCCCCTTGTGACTTAAGCAAATTATCAACGTTCTGCGAGAACAAATTCCACACAATTCCACCCGACATCCCTTTTATAACAGTTAACGAAGTTTATAACTATATTACTGGCCTTAAAGATAATAACTCATCGGGACTCGAAGGAATCAGTAATCGAATACTGCGCTTTGCCGCACCAGCCATTAGTGATTCACTGACATACATATATAATCAATGTATCGCAAGGATTTACTTCCCATCTGCTTTTAAAAGCGCTAAAGTATACCCACTTCTCAAACCAGGTTCATTTGATAGTAATAATCTTAGTAACTATAGGCCCATTTCTCTTATATCGTCCCTGTCCAAACCACTGGAAAAACACATCCACAAAACAATACTGCAACACCTAGTCAATAATGACCTGCTAATCGGCAGTCAGTCGGGGTTTAGACCAAAGCATTCATGCCACACAGCCTTAACAACGATGATAGACAATTGGCACCAAAACATCAATAACGATAATATATGTGGAGCAATTTGTGTAGACTTCAAAAAAAGCATTTGATATGATAGATTACTTTATTTTAATTAGAAAATTAGAAACAATGAAAGTAAATATTAGCTGGTAAAGTTAATTAAATCGTTCCTGTAAGACAGACAACAAATAGTCTCTTACAATAATTCCTTGTCGAACCCAACCGTTGTCAATACAGGTGTTCCTCGGGGCTCTATTCTCGGCCCTCTTCTCTTTACCGTATACATTAATGATCTTCCTCTATACTTCAAACACTCATCATGTGACCTGTTTGCCGATGACTGTACTATCTATACAAGTGATAAAAGTTGCATTACACTAGAACAATCTTTACAAAACGATACACATAATCTTATTAAGTGGAGCAACGAGAATCGCATGCAAATAAATATTAGTAAAACAAAATGTATGTTAATATCAACCAGACAAAAACTACAAAACTTGCAGAAAACGACACTTCAGTTCTACATTGGAACATCACTAATTGAAAACGTAAATGAACACATAACTCTAGGTCTCACTGTTGACCAACACCTAAGTTGGAACTCACATGTACATGCACTCACAAAGCAAACAGCACAAAAAGTTTACCAATTAGCCAAAATTAAACATTTCCTGGATGAGGAGGCAAGGAAAATATTCTACATGTCTCATATACAAACGCATCAAGACTATTGTTCCACAATCTGGGATGGTTTTTCTGTCTCCAACACAAAAAGGCTCCACTCGCTTCAAAAACGCGCAATGCGCCTTGTTGCCGATAAACACCAATCACATCTTATAGATTTATATAATTATCTTCAAATATTACCCCTCAGGAAGCGTTTCCTATTTAACAAAGGGAAATTTATTCACAAAATCCTGTCACAGAATGCTCCAAGGTATCTTTGGCCGCTTTTAAAATATAATGAAAGACGTAGTCAGCGCTTAAACAAATTACAGGTACCCAAGCCCAGACTAGATCTATTTAAGACTAGTTTGGCTTACTCAGCTGCTCATCTTTGGAACAATCTTCCCAATTACTTGAAAAACACGCACAGTCTTTACTCATACAATCGTAAACTGTTCAAATACTTTATGAGTGCTGATTATAGGCCACCCTAACTGATTGTGTTGTACTTTTATCTAATATACTGTACTCTGATGATCTAGTTTTTCATTACAATATACTTATTCTTAATTTTGTGATCAGGTACTGTTAATGTATGCTGTTATACTACCTTGTAATGTTGTATTGCCCTTACATTAATACTTTAAGTACGCTGGAGAATGTTTGAGTAACAGTAACAAAATATGAGCAAGAGGGAGGAAGAATGCAAGAGGGGACTGTGCCCGATTTTCAACCCTTGGCAAATTAATTGCTTTCGTATATGTCTATCTAACTATCTACCTGGTCTGATTCTGGTCTTGAGTTTGGGACGCAAAGACAGCGAGGAAAGAAACTGTTTACCCCACCTCTATCATTGCATTCATTGCAGCAGTATCTGCTATGAGACTCAAAGCTGCTAACTACTCGTGAAGTTTTTCGCGTGCACTGGAAAAAAAACACCGAGTCCCTGAGTCATTCAGTAGCAGACCGTTTGAATATTTCACGAGTTCTTATATGACATCTCTGAATATGTCTCAAATCACTAATTTACTGTATGAGGAATTCGATTTTTATCAGTCTTGTTGTTTGTTTGTTTTTTAATATTTTTTAAATATTTTTGTTTTTTTTATTTATTATTATTATTTATTTTTTTTGGTTGTAATTCTTTATTTTTATTTTTGTTTTCTTTATTTTAAAAGCATACTTTAATTATGATGATTATTGTAAATGTATTATTACATTTATAATGCTTAAAGTAAATGTGAGGATGAAAGGATACAGTATACATGATGAGAGAGAGAGGAAGGGCAGAATGTCAGACGGGCCTGCGTGCCCAATTCTTAACCCTTTGAAAATAAAGTTCTATCTATCTATCTATCTATCTATCTATCTATCTATCTATCTATCTATCTATCTATCTATCTATCTATCTATCTATCTATCTATCTATCTATCTATCTATCTATCTATCTATCTATCTATCTATCTATCTATCTATCTCTATCTATCTATCTATCTATCTATCTATCTATCTATCTATCTATCTATCTATCTATCTGTCTATCTATCTATTTATCTATCTATCTATCTATCTATATATCTATCTATCTATTTATCTATCTATAGGGTATGAAACATTAAATGTAGGAAACTGCTTGAGACGTTATTCACACTTTTGTAAATTTTAATGATTCTCCATTACGGTATACATACATGACTGTGTTTTATGGAGAGTAACGCGTCTGACTTGTCTGTCTGTTAGTCTTTCTGTCTGTATGTAATATACAAAATACTAGTTACAACAAGAGCTGCACCGAATATTCGATTCGTATTCTATTCGGTACCGAATAGTGCCTTCAATGAACTTTTCGTATTCGGCCGAATAGCACGCCGTCAAATACGAATAGTAAATTTAGGTCAACCCACGGCGTGATAATTTTAGACCCAGAAAGTAGGCTGACTTTCAGTTTCCATTGATCCTTCTACTAACTTATCTGAAGCACTGACACAAATGTTGGCCGAATGGAAATTTGATTGAAAAAAAAAGTGCATGTTGTATTGCGTGATAATGGCGCAAATATGATAAAAGCCACAAAGAAGCAAACTCGACAAATGTTAGCTACTTATCTCATACGTTACAGCTTGTTATTCACGATGCCATTCTATATGTCACGAGAAGGAAATATAGTTTTAAAAGAAAGATATCCTGGACACAAAGTTGTATCAGGTGATACCAGGATAGTGCCAGATAAGAGACTGGTCTTATAAGAAATACCCCTTCTCAGAAAAGAGTAAGGGTGAATGGACATCAAGCTGTATAAGTTCCTAGGTATGATGATAGTGTATTATCCTAGGTTCCTAAATGCTCCTCTCAAGATTCTCCTCTGTTTATAATGTTTGCCTCTGCTAGGTGTATTAAACTAAACTATTAACCAACTAGAACTGTAACGTTAACTTAAATAATCCAAGAAAGTCTGTTGGTAAAATTTACAATTTATTTTGTACACTTTTTCTTTTCTTTGTGCACATTTTTCACTGAACTCAAAATTGATTACAACAATAAAATTAATAAAATCATTTGTTAACTATTCACAACTAACTGCAGTCTGTAAATTTTTACAGACAGTTCTTCTTTCCTGGCTGAACTTAATCTTGCTGTAGACTGTCTTTACTAGGTTCAATAACAGTTCTTCACTTTTTATGAACTAAAGTCAATAACTGATTATAAATTTGCCTATCTAGATGCACTGACTTTTCATCATGCTGTCGTGGGTGACTTATTATTGTGGTACAGATGGTTCTACACTGGACAGTTGCCTTGTATGGCTACTTATCTTCACTTATTCTGGCACAAGATGTTCTGGATATAAAATATCAGCTGTGCTTCTTCCAGACAGTAGGTACTGGGTGGCTGTCCTTCTAGATTTAAAGGACACTTGCACCACTAGCTCCTTCAGTTGTGGCTGGCTCTTTAAAGTGTACGTTTGTTACAGGATGTAACCTGAATACAATTGGTTAACCACTATCTTGTCTATCTCTACCTCTTTATCACAGATGTAGGGGATGAGAGACAGTAGACGCACAGGGCATAATAAATCAGTAATAACACAATCTAGTTCACTGTGAATATAATTTTTCTCCAAATCCTTGGTGTTGCAGACTTTTCTTAGATTGATGGGGCTAATATTGTATTTTGATTCATACACTGTTAATTCATGTGATCTGTCTTTCACTGAGTATCGCTTTCTGCTGCAACCGTGGATTCATTTTTGTTATTTTAGATAGTTGAATATAAACGTTAATTCACTAAACTTCTTATATATTTATCTGTCAGTGTTGTATTATTTCATTTCATTTCATAGTGGCTTGACAGAGTTTGTATTCTTATGACCCATACCTTGAAGGTCAACGGTCAATATTCATATAACAGAACTGGAATTTTCAAACGACTTCAGTGAATAAGTCTCGTTCGGACGACTACAATATTTTAATAATCATTGATCGTTTCATCATGAATTCTAGACAATAAGATATTTCACATTAGATGAATCTTGAACATCACAGTCTACAATAACAGTTCATCAGACATTGTATGTCTGTTATTTCACGTATTAAATATCGTTTATGTCTTTTAAAAACAAAAACAACCTGGCGGAGGACTGTGGAGGCTGAGATGCAAAGAATGAACCAGAGTTGGGGCATTGTACGAAGGATGGCCACCGACCTAGCAAAGTGGAATCAATTTGTTGTTGCCCTACAAGACGCCACTAGGCGTGATGGCCACTGACTGCTTTGACGGTCGGCGGCTAAGGATCAAAGAAGAAGAAGAAGATGTCTTTTAAGCAAATGCTTGGCATAATTATCGTAGTTATGCAGTATTAATATTTCTGCTAACTAGTCCATTAGGATTACGGCCTAATGCATTATGATCACTGCCTAAAATACACATCGAAACTCTGTCTATAATATCAACTCAGTTTTGGCATTACTAGCCGGGCTCTATCAGCCGTTATATCTTATCTCCGCGTTCGTATTTCACGAATATCGCGTCTAAGAATTATTGCGTTTAAATACTACCGCCTTACATAATTCTGGACTCACTGGTCCTTAAACACATTCTTATTTTATTGGCTTTACAAGCACTATATTGACGGTTATACATAATTCTTAGTGGTTCTACCACACAAATCCGAAAACACTGTTATATGCCCGAAGGCTACACAAAGACTCCCTGGTTACTAGCCTAACGCGTCATACAACGTTTTACGCGAACCTTATTATTCTATTTTAGTGGAGGTGTTGCATGGTGCGACCATCCGAATCAAGTTCAACCAAAATGCTCTCAAACCATGTGTCGCCGTGAGGCTTGCGCTAGCATTATTCATGCTATGGTTAGAGTGAGATAAACAGTTAAGACAGCTCACAAGTAAAAAAACAAGGAATGGAAGAAATAATTGCAACTGACAACAGTTTAAGGTACAGCTCACGTTTACTAAAAGTGGGTGATCATCTAGGGGTGTAAATAGAATGTTCGAGAACAGCATAGCTCGACCAATAGATTTAATGAAAAAGATTTGGGTTAGCGAATCAGCAAGTGGCGAGAAAACACACCACGCTGAGATGACCAGAGGTCATTAGTGAGTCCTGAGTTAGTCAGTGAGTGTATGATCAGGACGGAGAAGATTCGAGCAGCTGTGCGGACAAGTTGTACCATCTATGGTTTGACAGACAGGGTATTTTTATTATATGAGTATACACATATGTCCAGCCAGTGTTATTCTATCGGAAGATAGTTAGTGATTCTGTGGTTCACAGTAATGTTTATTTCAAAAGGAGATCAGCAATTATGCTATCCTGTAAGTATTGGATTGTGAATACATTATGCACGAAATAGGTTCTTATTTACAGGAATGTTTTTTGTAGAAGCACGATTTGCCGGTTCGCTATAAACATTTTACGACTGTGCATAAAGAAACGGAAGACTAGGAATCTTTGAAGGGAACTGTATATTATTGAGGAGCAACTTTAAGTAAAGGTTGATCTACGAGGACTTTAAGTAAAGATTGATCTAACCAGAAATAGATACGACTTTTTAAGGAACAGTGAGTATCGACTTCTATATGAGAACCGCAATTATGCTCTCTCATGTAAGTATTTGACTGTGAACATATATATATTGCATCAGATTGATTTTGTTTTCCAGGAACGGTTAGAGAGGCAGGTCTGACTAGGTTCATAAGGAAAACCTATAAATATATATGTAAGAGAAGGTATGCTATTGAGGAGCATAGGTACCACAAGTAAATAGTAGCAGATTTGGGAAGACTAAGAACGTTTACAGGAGTTAATATGAAGAAGAGGAATATGAAAAGTTTACAAGACCTAGAGCTCATGTATGAAGTACCTCTGTTGTTCAAAGGATCCAATGTATGATTTTATGCGAGATCTGTTATTTGAACGACTCATCATGCCTGTTACAGTATTAAGTTATTAAAAGTTTTGATAGATCAGCTAGGAGTCGATTTCATCTTTGCAAGTTGCTGAACGTATGCCATGTTTATTTAAATTACCACTATATGAGAAGTCAATGTAAGATCCAAGAAGGGATAGAACCAGCCTGGGTTATATAAGGAGAAAAAGTATTAGCATCATCCAAGAATTACCACCTCTGGCGGAGTTAACCAGTAATAATATTAAACTGAACTTGTAAGATAAAGCGAAGGAGTTTACAAAATAAAGATTTCGTCACTAGGCCTGCCATCTGCCACCTAGTGATATGTAACGCTGTCACACATGTAACAATCCTCAACATCATCCCCTCGATCCCAAACGTGACACTTGTGGCACGTGTGAGAGTGGTGGAGGCGAAGTACACGTACGCAATTAAAGCGAAGTATACACTATTTGTGGAAATATTACACAAAATTATAAATATTGCAATAAAATGTTCTAACAAACTAAATAGATGTCATTTGTGAATATTGTCTATGTGTCCTGCACATTTCCTAGACAACAGATCTGCTAGGTTATCTTCACGTCCAGAAATCGGCAGAAGGGTAAATGCCAATTCCCGGAGGAGCAAGTACCATCGATGAATTCTCGCGTTTCGCAGGGTCCTGGAAGTAATATATGTCAGTGGACTGTGGTCGGTCTGTATGTAAAAATGTGTGCCGATGAGATACTTTGCCAACTTCTCGAGGCACCAGACCACAGCCAGGAGTTCACGTTCCCCTGTTGCGTATTTCTGTTCTGCAGGTGACAACTTCCACGAGACAAAATAACAGGGATGTGGCATACCCATGTACCAATGTAGTAAACATCCGCCGATGCCGTACATGGAAGCATCTGTTTGAATTACAAATGGAATTTTCAAGTTGGGTAACAATAAAATAGGTGGAGTGGAAAATAATTCCTTTAGTTTTATTAAAGCACTATCGCATTCCAATGTTCATTTAATTATACACTGACAAACAACATTTTTCTTTCTTATAAAAGAATGAGTGTTCTTAGGTCAGTTTCTTGCGCTGATTTCAAATTTGAAATCCGTTTATCTCTATCACATAGGGTTCTTAAGATATTTGTGAATAAATATATTTTTGGGAAAACGTTATTTGCTCCGTTTCATTTTTACTAAATAACTTATTAAAAATTGATAAAATGCAAAATAATTCTACTTTTTATACTGCTAAAAGATGCATGACATATGTTACGCTATTTTTAAAATAGTTACTGTGGCGAGAGGTTTTATTTGGCTCTTGGATCAGTATAGTACTGACAATTACAGAAATAGAATTTCTGCAGAAAATGGTGAAGTCCCAGTGTCTGAGAGAACTACTGGTATCACAAATTAGTTACGGCTGTGAATGTTCTGATCTCGAAACAATAGTAGAGAGGAGACCGACATAAAGTGCCACCTCCGCTGTGTAACTAACTGTGATATTAATAAACAAGGAAACAGATTTTACTTAACAAAGATAAAATTGACAAGTCGTTCAAATACAATTTCCTTATATTTATTTAGTATATACACTATCTACTCTTGTGCTAAAGGGTGAATGTTGAAAAATGGAATGTAATGGATTTGTAAGTTTACATGTGATTTACAAATATTTATTTTATATATATATATAAATATTTTACAAAAAGTTTTCCAATTATAGGAACAAAAAAAAAAATTATATCAGCTGTGCTGTTAATTAAAGATATAACACTTATCAGCTATGCTGTTAATTTTGTCTCTTGCTATGCTAATTCACTTTCTCATCACTGACAGTTTCTATGCTCACAATGCCGACAGAAATGGTACTAATGTGTACTCATCTCTCATAAGTCTGTTCTTCTTTGTTTGGTTCACACCACCGGCAGAGTATCGTTCCTTTAGCCCACCCAAGACTGAGGGGACCAAAGATGTAGAGTCTGGTCAACCTCTATGCTCCTGCGGAGTTCCAGGCAGCGGGATTGACTCGAACATACGACCTCAGGTTTTTAGGACACAATTAAACCTGTAACAAAGCAAAAATAGGGGCTAATTTCTGTCCTCAAGCCCACCTATTTCTAGTGTGAGTGAAATGAGCGTGTCTCCGATGTATGCATGTGGGATGAATGACAACATGGCTCAGTATGATTTAGCAATAGCGAGACAAGACAGGTGTCTACTTGCAAAACATTCTTTCTGATAAACTAATACATGGATACATTCAATAATATAGATTCAATACATGAATACATTTAATACATGAATACATCCCATAATATAAATCAATACATGAATAAATCCAATAATATGTACACCTAGGTGTGATACAACAATGTCCTTCCCCCTATACTATACCACGCCCTCTCTGACAAGTGCTATACTAGCTGGTAACATATATCCTAACAATATTGTTATGTTCTTATGATAGGAGTATATGCGACGAGGACTGTTTGGTGATATATCAGGTTGGAGTTATAGGAGACAATAGATTGGAGTTAGATGCGACAATAGATTGAGTCCTGACAAGGACTGTTTTGGTTATATTGCAGTTGGTCTTATCTGAGACAATAGATTGAGTTATAGAAGACAATAGATTGAGTTAGATGCGACAATAGATTGAGTCCTGACAAGGACTGTTTTGGTTATATTGCAGTTGGTCTTATCTGAGACAATAGATTGAGTTATAGGAGACAATAGATTGAGTCCTAACAAGGACTGTTTTGGTTATATTTGCAGTTGGTTTTATCTGAGACAATAGACTGAAGTTATAGACTGACAATAGATTGAGAGACAATAGGTTGAAGTATGAGTCCTATTAGTCTTCGTCTATTCAATCATAATAGGAAATACAATCATTATACTTAATTTCCCCAAGATACAATCAGTAACCTGATAGGTAGTATAAATGACACACAACAAATACCAACGGTTATCGTGAATATATTTACCCTCCTAAGATTTTAAACTGGCCAGGTTTTGACGCGACTTAGTGAAGTAGGTTGCAGGTCGATGCCCTCAGGTAAGTTGTAAATCAAAGTGACAGCTTCTTCCTCTTCAGCTCTGGCGTCAAGTTCGGGATTGCGTGGTTAGCATAAAATCCGCCCGATTATATAGTCACGTAACTACTTGAGGAAAGCTTTCGGTTGGTTCCTGGCGGAGCAAGTTGATTGGTTTCCTCCGGTTTTGTACCTGGTCTCATACAGCCTAATTTTATTCAGTTTTCATCGGCCATCTTGCGTGAACAAGATGGCCGTTAATTTATTCTGTCTCAGAGACTGGTGAACGTTGATCGTTGATTGGTTGAAGCAAATCTGTATCTCGACATAGTGATTAACAAAGTAGTGGGTTACACTTCGTTTCACGACATAGCCCCCTCCTTTCCTAGCTGTGACTTGTCATAGCTGACGTGTAAACCCCTGCTGTGGTTAATCCTTTTGCGTCTGTCCTTCCAGAGTACTAGGGTGTCGACTTAAAAAATCAGCTCCTACATTGTCTCTTCCCGGAATGTAATTCACGGTAAAGGAATAAGGCGCCAGAAGCAGACTCCACCTTAACAATCTCGAATTTAGCTTTTTAGATGCAGCCAAGAATGTTAAAGGTTGGTGATCGCTTTGGACAATGAAGTGTGTCCCATACAGATAAGGTGAAAATTTGTTGATGGACCAAATTAGAGCTAAACATTCCTTCTCTATGGTCGAGTAGTTCAACTCAGCTGCATTCAGCTTCCTACTGGCGTAGGCGACTGGTAAAAGTTCCTCCGGCTGGGCTTTTGATTTCTGCAAGAGAGTTGCACCAATACCTATACTGCTAGCGTCCGTCCTTAATACAAATTCCTGTGTGATATCGGGTAGTGTAAGGATGGGTTTGCTGGTGAGTTTTGCTTTTAGCTCTGTGTAAGCTTTTTCACAATCAGCATTCCATTGGATTTTGTCAGGCTGTCCTTTCTTCGTTAAGTTGGTTAATGGTGCACACAGAGAGTTAAAGTGGGGTATGTACTTCTGATAGAACCCACATAAAGACACGAATGATCTCACATCTTTCTTCGTTTGAGGTCTGGGTGCCTTCTTTAGCTTCTCTATATTCTTTGGGTCAGGAGACATATGACCTGTAGAAATAGTGTGACCTAAGAATTCCAACTCCTTACAACCGATATAGCACTTGGTTGGACGTGCAGTCAATCCAGTTTCTCTCAGTCTGTCAAACAACATGGAGAGCGCTACTATATGCTCTTCAAATGTGTTTGTAGCAACAAGAATGTCATCCATAAAGTTAGTGATATGGGGATTTTGTAGAGGTTCCAACAATTTCCTCATCATTCTTGAAAAGATACTTGGAGCATTTTTCAGCCCAAAGGGTAGTACATTAAACTCGTAGTGTCCGTCTGATGTACTAAATGCCAGCATTTTCCTAACTTCTGGTTTCACTGGTATTTGGTAGTATCCCTTGCTTAGATCTACCTTCGATAAATACCTAGCCTTACTCAGTGTAGAGAACAGCTGGTTGGTGTCAGGTAATGGGTCCACCTGAGATTCTGTGATCGCATTAAGCTTCCGGTAGTCAATACATAACCTGTGTTCACCACTCGGTTTTCTCAATAGCACCACACTTGAGCTATAGGGAGATTCAGACTTTGAAATAATTTTCTCTTTTAAGAGATAGTCAATCTCATCCTTGAGTGCTTGTGCTTGCTATTGTTCAGTCCATGTCCGCAGCAATGCTTCCAGTGGACTGTGTATGGGGACGGCAATACAACAACGTTGCCGGACCCACACCTATTTCTATTGTAAGGGGCAGTATACCGAAGTGGGGCCTGTCTCCATCAACTGTTTGGTACAGCCCTGGTTCCTACCTCCTTTGGTTCGGGTTTGTTTCTGCAGCTTTTTTAATACTGGTTGCTGACTAACCAAATTTTCCAAATGATCCAGGCCATGGTGTTCCGACAAATATCTAGTCGGGGTGGGATGTCTCTCGTCCCCTCTCTGTACAATACGGAGAGTTGCCATGGTTACTGGTGTAACAGTAGACTTGTTGTGATTTCGTTTTCTCGTTATCACTGCTTCTACCTGTTGTTTTCTCTTGTGTATCTTCTTTGTGGGCCTACGTCCGCAACAATGCTTCCCTAGGTCCTGTAACTGGTCTACGCTTCTGAATGAGGTTACCTGGTTACATTCTGAACAGGATTTCATATACCGACTTATGTCTTCAATTATTCCTGGCCAGTAATATCGCAATGCTATATTTTGACCAGTGGCCCCTTTTCCTCTGTGACCACTGCCTGATGTAGCATGCTCTTGCTCCATAATTTCCTCCCTATAGAATTTTGGCACTACCAGCTGTCCATGCCCTTTAGGTCCTTTTCCAGCTTGTCTGTAGAGTAGGCCATTTTCCATATAGTAGTCTCCTTTCTCTGGAGGGTTATGGGCCTTTGGCAATTTGCCAAAACAAGGCTTCAATGTGCTGTCTGCTGTTTGAGCCTTTTTCATCTTTGTACGATGAATGTTTATTGGATCTCCCTCCTCCTTTTTGGTGCTCGACCTGGTATGGTTTGCTGCCATGACAACAGGTTTTATTGGGTCACCCAAAAAGACATATTTACATCCTATTACCAGCGGGTATATAGGATCATCACTTACTGCTGCTCTTATCACTCCTTCCACATAGCGAGTTCTCACGTTGATCCTTGCTATGGGAAGTGTCATGGTGCCGGTTCCCTGCATTGCCCCTTGTATGTCCACTGTTTCTGTGGTAAGTTGGTCAGGGTGCACTAGGGTTGCACTCACGACTGAGTCGAATTCCAAACCTGAATCATATAAGCACTGAATTTTAGTGCCATTACATGTCACTTCCTCACAGACAGGGGGATGATGGAGGTCATTCTGACTACCTGCCAGTTCCTTCCTTCCCTTGTTCCCTGTTGTGAGACACGCAGCGTAATAAGGAGGGTTGTTCCTTCTGCAGTCTGCAGTATTGTGGTTACTCATTAGACAAGTTTTACACCACTTTCCTTCCTTCCGGTAAGGTGTCTTATCCGATCTTAGAGGGTTTTTGTCCTTTTGGTCAAATCTTTGTTTGTTCCTTGTGGTATGGTCCTTTTGTTCATATTTGGTATAGTTTTGTGATGATTTGAAGTTTTCACCCTGCTTCTTCTTATTTCCTAATAATTCTGCCTGAGCTGCTTGATATCTCTCAGCAACAGTTACAATATCTTCCAATCTCTCTGCTCCTTGTTCCATGATAAACTTCCTCATTTCTTGAGGCATGGACTCTTTCACTTGCTCCATCATTATCATTTCTTTCAGATCCTGACACTTTCCTAAACTACTCCATTTTTCCAAATAGGTTTCCAATCTAGCAGAGAATTGGTGATAGTTTTCTCCTGGAAGAAGTTTAGCTGTTCGGAATTTCTTTCTATATGATTCTGAGTTCTTTTCATATCTCACAAGCAGTGCCTGCTTCAGGATTTCATAATCTTCCTGGTCATCTCTTGAGAGCTTCAAATACACATCGTAGGCCACACCTCTCAATCCCTGAGATAGTTTAAGACTCCATTTTTCTTTCACTAAGCCATAGGTAGTGGCTAATCTTTCGTATCTATCCAGGTACGACTCAATGGCGTCTTCTTTCTCAACAAATGGGTCCAGATGAAAATTCATGGCCCCACTTGAGGTGCTCTGGCTGGAGCTACTCTCAGAGTGAGGTGAGCTACCACCATTATTGCCAGTATTTGCCTGAATTTCAAGCTCTTTTAATCTCAACTGATGGTCTCTCTCTGCTTGTAATTTCCTTTCCTCAGCTTCTAACCTTTTAGTTTCTCTTTCAGCTTCCAGTCTTTTGTCTTCTCTCTCAGCTTCCAGTCTTTTGTCTTCTCTCTCAGCTTCCAGTCTTTTGACTTCTCTCTCAGCTTCCAGTCTTTTGACTTCTCTTTCAGCTTCCAGTCTTTTGTCTTCTCTCTCAGCTTCCAGTCTTTTGACTTCTCTCTCAGCTTCCGCTTGCAACCGCCTTTCTTCAGCCTCTAATTTCTTTGCTTCTCTATCCGCCTCTAATTTCCTTGCTTCAGTCTCTAATTGCAACTTTCTTTCTTCCCTATCCATATGTTTGTCCACTTCTGTTGTGACATACTGAGTGAGAGCATCACCTGTAATATTTAATTCCTTACCCATCTGCATGATTGCAGTCCTGAACTTCACTAGATCAGCCATGGCGTTACTTAGAGAGGGTATGTATAGTTACTATAACCAAATATTGTAATTAAACTTAATTAATTTAAATGAACAAATAATTTCCGTGCAACTTTGTGAGCATCAACTATTTACTGAGTACTAAATGGTACTCCTCCTAAGAAAATAATTTTGTAAAAATCCTATAATGATTTTCTCAAAAAAAAATTTATTTTCTTATGTTACCTATGGGTGGCACAAGATAGAGTGTAGATAGATGAATAGACTAAGTATGGCTCAAGATATACAGAAATATCCCAGGAACGAGCCCCCAGTGTGGCGAGAGGTTTTATTTGGCTCTTGGATCAGTATAGTACTGACAATTACAGAAATAGAATTTCTGCAGAAAATGGTGAAGTCCCAGTGTCTGAGAGAACTACTGGTATCACAAATTAGTTACGGCTGTGAATGTTCTGATCTCGAAACAATAGTAGAGAGGAGACCGACATAAAGTGCCACCTCCGCTGTGTAACTAACTGTGATATTAATAAACAAGGAAACAGATTTTACTTAACAATGATAAAATTGACAAGTCGTTCAAAATACAATTTCCTTATATTTATTTAGTATATATACTATCTACTCTTGTGCTGAAGGGTGAATGTTGAAAAATGGAATGTAATGGATTTGTAAGTTTACATGTGATTTACAAATATTTATTTTATATATATATATATATAAATATTTTACAACAAGTTTTCCAATTATATGAAGAAAAAAAATTATATCAGCTGTGCTGTTAATTAAAGATATAACACTTATCAGCTATGCTGTTAATTTTGTCTCTTGCTATGCTAATTCACTTTCTCATCACTGACAGTTTCTATGCTCACAATGCCGACAGAAATGGTACTAATGTGTACTCATCTCTCATAAGTCTGTTCTTCTTTGTTTGGTTCACACCACCGGCAGAGTATCGTTCCTTTAGCCCACCCAAGACTGAGGGGGACCAAAGATGTAGAGTCTGGTCAACCTCTATGCTCCTGCGGAGTTCCAGGCAGCGGGATTGACTCGAACATACGACCTCAGGTTTTTAGGACACAATTAAACCTGTAACAAAGCAAAAATAGGGGCTAATTTCTGTCCTCAAGCCCACCTATTTCTAGTGTGAGTGAAATGAGCGTGTCTCCGATGTATGCATGTGGGATGAATGACAACATGGCTCAGTATGATTTAGCAATAGCGAGACAAGACAGGTGTCTACTTGCAAAACATTCTTTCTGATAAACTAATACATGGATACATTCAATAATATAGATTCAATACATGAATACATTTAATACATGAATACATCCCATAATATAAATCAATACATGAATAAATCCAATAATATGTACACCTAGGTGTGATACAACAATGTCCTTCCCCCTATACTATACCACGCCCTCTCTGACAAGTGCTATACTAGCTGGTAACATATATCCTAACAATATTGTTATGTTCTTATGATAGGAGTATATGCGACGAGGACTGTTTGGTGATATATCAGGTTGGAGTTATAGGAGACAATAGATTGGAGTTAGATGCGACAATAGATTGAGTCCTGACAAGGACTGTTTTGGTTATATTGCAGTTGGTCTTATCTGAGACAATAGATTGAGTTATAGAAGACAATAGATTGAGTTAGATGCGACAATAGATTGAGTCCTGACAAGGACTGTTTTGGTTATATTGCAGTTGGTCTTATCTGAGACAATAGATTGAGTTATAGGAGACAATAGATTGAGTCCTAACAAGGACTGTTTTGGTTATATTTGCAGTTGGTTTTATCTGAGACAATAGACTGAAGTTATAGACTGACAATAGATTGAGAGACAATAGGTTGAAGTATGAGTCCTATTAGTCTTCGTCTATTCAATCATAATAGGAAATACAATCATTATACTTAATTTCCCCAAGATACAATCAGTAACCTGATAGGTAGTATAAATGACACACAACAAATACCAACGGTTATCGTGAATATATTTACCCTCCTAAGATTTTAAACTGGCCAGGTTTTGACGCGACTTAGTGAAGTAGGTTGCAGGTCGATGCCCTCAGGTAAGTTGTAAATCAAAGTGACAGCTTCTTCCTCTTCAGCTCTGGCGTCAAGTTCGGGATTGCCTGGTTAGCATAAAATCCGCCCGATTATATAGTCAGGTAACTACTTGAGGAAAGCTTTCGGTTGGTTCCTGGCGGAGCAAAATGATTGGTTTCCTCCGGTTTTGTACCTGGTCTCATACAGCCTAATTTTATTCAGTTTTCATCGGCCATCTTGCGTGAACAAGATGGCCGTTAATTTATTCTGTCTCAGAGACTGGTGAACGTTGATCGTTGATTGGTTGAAGCAAATCTGTATCTCGACATAGTGATTAACAAAGTAGTGGGTTACACTTCGTTTCACGACATAGCCCCCTCCTTTCCTAGCTGTGACTTGTCATAGCTGACGTGTAAACCCCTGCTGTGGTTAATCCTTTTGCGTCTGTCCTTCCAGAGTACTAGGGTGTCGACTTAAAAAATCAGCTCCTACATTGTCTCTTCCCGGAATGTAATTCACGGTAAAGGAATAAGGCGCCAGAAGCAGACTCCACCTTAACAATCTCGAATTTAGCTTTTTAGATGCAGCCAAGAATGTTAAAGGTTGGTGATCGCTTTGGACAATGAAGTGTGTCCCATACAGATAAGGTGAAAATTTGTTGATGGACCAAATTAGAGCTAAACATTCCTTCTCTATGGTCGAGTAGTTCAACTCAGCTGCATTCAGCTTCCTACTGGCGTAGGCGACTGGTAAAAGTTCCTCCGGCTGGGCTTTTGATTTCTGCAAGAGAGTTGCACCAATACCTATACTGCTAGCGTCCGTCCTTAATACAAATTCCTGTGTGATATCGGGTAGTGTAAGGATGGGTTTGCTGGTGAGTTTTTCTTTTAGCTCTGTGTAAGCTTTTTCACAATCAGCATTCCATTGGATTTTGTCAGGCTGTCCTTTCTTCGTTAAGTTGGTTAATGGTGCACACAGAGAGTTAAAGTGGGGTATGTACTTCTGATAGAACCCACATAAAGACACGAATGATCTCACATCTTTCTTCGTTTGAGGTCTGGGTGCCTTCTTTAGCTTCTCTATATTCTTTGGGTCAGGAGACATATGACCTGTAGAAATAGTGTGACCTAGGAATTCCAACTCCTTACAACCGATATAGCACTTGGTTGGACGTGCAGTCAATCCAGTTTCTCTCAGTCTGTCAAACAACATGGAGAGCGCTACTATATGCTCTTCAAATGTGTTTGTAGCAACAAGAATGTCATCCATAAAGTTAGTGATATGGGGATTTTGTAGAGGTTCCAACAATTTCCTCATCATTCTTGAAAAGATACTTGGAGCATTTTTCAGCCCAAAGGGTAGTACATTAAACTCGTAGTGTCCGTCTGATGTACTAAATGCCAGCATTTTCCTAACTTCTGGTTTCACTGGTATTTGGTAGTATCCCTTGCTTAGATCTACCTTCGATAAATACCTAGCCTTACTCAGTGTAGAGAACAGCTGGTTGGTGTCAGGTAATGGGTCCACCTGAGATTCTGTGATCGCATTAAGCTTCCGGTAGTCAATACATAACCTGTGTTCACCACTCGGTTTTCTCAATAGCACCACACTTGAGCTATAGGGAGATTCAGACTTTGAAATAATTTTCTCTTTTAAGAGATAGTCAATCTCATCCTTGAGTGCTTGTGCTTGCTATTGTTCAGTCCATGTCCGCAGCAATGCTTCCAGTGGACTGTGTATGGGGACGGCAATACAACAACGTTGCCGGACCCACACCTATTTCTATTGTAAGGGGCAGTATACCGAAGTGGGGCCTGTCTCCATCAACTGTTTGGTACAGCCCTGGTTCCTACCTCCTTTGGTTCGGGTTTGTTTCTGCAGCTTTTTTAATACTGGTTGCTGACTAACCAAATTTTCCAAATGATCCAGGCCATGGTGTTCCGACAAATATCTAGTCGGGGTGGGATGTCTCTCGTCCCCTCTCTGTACAATACGGAGAGTTGCCATGGTTACTGGTGTAACAGTAGACTTGTTGTGATTTCGTTTTCTCGTTATCACTGCTTCTACCTGTTGTTTTCTCTTGTGTATCTTCTTTGTGGGCCTACGTCCGCAACAATGCTTCCCTAGGTCCTGTAACTGGTCTACGCTTCTGAATGAGGTTACCTGGTTACATTCTGAACAGGATTTCATATACCGACTTATGTCTTCAATTATTCCTGGCCAGTAATATCGCAATGCTATATTTTGACCAGTGGCCCCTTTTCCTCTGTGACCACTGCCTGATGTAGCATGCTCTTGCTCCATAATTTCCTCCCTATAGAATTTTGGCACTACCAGCTGTCCATGCCCTTTAGGTCCTTTTCCAGCTTGTCTGTAGAGTAGGCCATTTTCCATATAGTAGTCTCCTTTCTCTGGAGGGTTATGGGCCTTTGGCAATTTGCCAAAACAAGGCTTCAATGTGCTGTCTGCTGTTTGAGCCTTTTTCATCTTTGTACGATGAATGTTTATTGGATCTCCCTCCTCCTTTTTGGTGCTCGACCTGGTATGGTTTGCTGCCATGACAACAGGTTTTATTGGGTCACCCAAAAAGACATATTTACATCCTATTACCAGCGGGTATATAGGATCATCACTTACTGCTGCTCTTATCACTCCTTCCACATAGCGAGTTCTCACGTTGATCCTTGCTATGGGAAGTGTCATGGTGCGGTTCCCTGCATTGCCCCTTGTATTTCCACTGTTTCTGTGGTAAGTTGGTCAGGGTGCACTAGGGTTGCACTCACGACTGAGTCGAATTCCAAACCTGAATCATATAAGCACTGAATTTTAGTGCCATTACATGTCACTTCCTCACAGACAGGGGGATGATGGAGGTCATTCTGACTACCTGCCAGTTCCTTCCTTCCCTTGTTCCCTGTTGTGAGACACGCAGCGTAATAAGGAGGGTTGTTCCTTCTGCAGTCTGCAGTATTGTGGTTACTCATTAGACAAGTTTTACACCACTTTCCTTCCTTCCGGTAAGGTGTCTTATCCGATCTTAGAGGGTTTTTGTCCTTTTGGTCAAATCTTTGTTTGTTCCTTGTGGTATGGTCCTTTTGTTCATATTTGGTATAGTTTTGTGATGATTTGAAGTTTTCACCCTGCTTCTTCTTATTTCCTAATAATTCTGCCTGAGCTGCTTGATATCTCTCAGCAACAGTTACAATATCTTCCAATCTCTCTGCTCCTTGTTCCATGATAAACTTCCTCATTTCTTGAGGCATGGACTCTTTCACTTGCTCCATCATTATCATTTCTTTCAGATCCTGACACTTTCCTAAACTACTCCATTTTTCCAAATAGGTTTCCAGTCTAGCAGAGAATTGGTGATAGTTTTCTCCTGGAAGAAGTTTAGCTGTTCGGAATTTCTTTCTATATGATTCTGAGTTCTTTTCATATCTCACAAGCAGTGCCTGCTTCAGGATTTCATAATCTTCCTGGTCATCTCTTGAGAGCTTCAAATACACATCGTAGGCCACACCTCTCAATCCCTGAGATAGTTTAAGACTCCATTTTTCTTTCACTAAGCCATAGGTAGTGGCTAATCTTTCGTATCTATCCAGGTACGACTCAATGGCGTCTTCTTTCTCAACAAATGGGTCCAGATGAAAATTCATGGCCCCACTTGAGGTGCTCTGGCTGGAGCTACTCTCAGAGTGAGGTGAGCTACCACCATTATTGCCAGTATTTGCCTGAATTTCAAGCTCTTTTAATCTCAACTGATGGTCTCTCTCTGCTTGTAATTTCCTTTCCTCAGCTTCTAACCTTTTAGTTTCTCTTTCAGCTTCCAGTCTTTTGTCTTCTCTCTCAGCTTCCAGTCTTTTGTCTTCTCTCTCAGCTTCCAGTCTTTTGACTTCTCTCTCAGCTTCCAGTCTTTTGACTTCTCTTTCAGCTTCCAGTCTTTTGTCTTCTCTCTCAGCTTCCAGTCTTTTGACTTCTCTCTCAGCTTCCGCTTGCAACCGCCTTTCTTCAGCCTCTAATTTCTTTGCTTCTCTATCCGCCTCTAATTTCCTTGCTTCAGTCTCTAATTGCAACTTTCTTTCTTCCCTATCCATATGTTTGTCCACTTCTGTTGTGACATACTGAGTGAGAGCATCACCTGTAATATTTAATTCCTTACCCATCTGCATGATTGCAGTCCTGAACTTCACTAGATCAGCCATGGCGTTACTTAGAGAGGGTATGTATAGTTACTATAACCAAATATTTTAATTAAACTTAATTAATTTAAATGAACAAATAAATTTCCGTGCAACTTTGTGAGCATCAACTATTTACTGAGTACTAAATGGTACTCCTCCTACGAAAATAATTTTGTAAAAATCCTATAATGATTTTCTCAAAATAAAATTTATTTTCTTATGTTACCTATGGGTGGCACAAGATAGAGTGTAGATAGATGAATAGACTAAGTATGGCTCAAGATATACAGAAATATCCCAGGAACGAGCCCCCAGTGTGGCGAGAGGTTTTATTTGGCTCTTGGATCAGTATAGTACTGACAATTACAGAAATAGAATTTCTGCAGAAAATGGTGAAGTCCCAGTGTCTGAGAGAACTACTGGTATCACAAATTAGTTACGGCTGTGAATGTTCTGATCTCGAAACAATAGTAGAGAGGAGACCGACATAAAGTGCCACCTCCGCTGTGTAACTAACTGTGATATTAATAAACAAGGAAACAGATTTTACTTAACAAAGATAAAATTGACAAGTCGTTCAAATACAATTTCCTTATATTTATTTAGTATATACACTATCTACTCTTGTGCTGAAGGGTGAATGTTGAAAAATGGAATGTAATGGATTTGTAAGTTTACATGTGATTTACAAATATTTATTTTATATATATATATATATATATATATATAAATATTTTACAACAAGTTTTCCAATTATATGAACAAAAAAAAATTATATCAGCTGTGCTGTTAATTAAAGATATAACACTTATCAGCTATGCTGTTAATTTTGTCTCTTGCTATGCTAATTCACTTTCTCAACACTGACAGTTTCTATGCTCACAATGCCGACAGAAATGGTACTAATGTGTACTCATCTCTCATAAGTCTGTTCTTCTTTGTTTGGTTCACACCACCGGCAGAGTATCGTTCCTTTAGCCCACCCAAGACTGAGGGGGACCAAAGATGTAGAGTCTGGTCAACCTCTATGCTCCTGCGGAGTTCCAGGCAGCGGGATTGACTCGAACATACGACCTCAGGTTTTTAGGACACAATTAAACCTGTAACAAAGCAAAAATAGGGGCTAATTTCTGTCCTCAAGCCCACCTATTTCTAGTGTGAGTGAAATGAGCGTGTCTCCGATGTATGCATGTGGGATGAATGACAACATGGCTCAGTATGATTTAGCAATAGCGAGACAAGACAGGTGTCTACTTGCAAAACATTCTTTCTGATAAACTAATACATGGATACATTCAATAATATAGATTCAATACATGAATACATTTAATACATGAATACATCCCATAATATCAATCAATACATGAATAAATCCAATAATATGTACACCTAGGTGTGATACAACAATGTCCTTCCCCCTATACTATACCACGCCCTCTCTGACAAGTGCTATACTAGCTGGTAACATATATCCTAACAATATTGTTATGTTCTTATGATAGGAGTATATGCGACGAGGACTGTTTGGTGATATATCAGGTTGGAGTTATAGGAGACAATAGATTGGAGTTAGATGCGCCAATAGATTGAGTCCTGACAAGGACTGTTTTGGTTATATTGGAGTTGGTCTTATCTGAGACAATAGATTGAGTTATAGAAGACAATAGATTGAGTTAGATGCGACAATAGATTGAGTCCTGACAAGGACTGTTTTGGTTATATTGCAGTTGGTCTTATCTGAGACAATAGATTGAGTTATAGGAGACAATAGATTGAGTCCTAACAAGGACTGTTTTGGTTATATTTGCAGTTGGTTTTATCTGAGACAATAGACTGAAGTTATAGACTGACAATAGATTGAGAGACAATAGGTTGAAGTATGAGTCCTATTAGTCTTCGTCTATTCAATCATAATAGGAAATACAATCATTATACTTAATTTCCCCAAGATACAATCAGTAACCTGATAGGTAGTATAAATGACACACAACAAATACCAACGGTTATCGTGAATATATTTACCCTCCTAAGATTTTAAACTGGCCAGGTTTTGACGCGACTTAGTGAAGTAGGTTGCAGGTCGATGCCCTCAGGTAAGTTGTAAATCAAAGTGACAGCTTCTTCCTCTTCAGCTCTGGCGTCAAGTTCGGGATTGCGTGGTTAGCATAAAATCCGCTTGATTATATAGTCAGGTAACTACTTGAGGAAAGCTTTCGGTTGGTTCCTGGCGGAGCAAAATGATTGGTTTCCTCCGGTTTTGTACCTGGTCTCATACAGCCTAATTTTATTCAGTTTTCATCGGCCATCTTGCGTGAACAAGATGGCCGTTAATTTATTCTGTCTCAGAGACTGGTGAACGTTGATCGTTGATTGGTTGAAGCAAATCTGTATCTCGACATAGTGATTAACAAAGTAGTGGGTTACACTTCGTTTCACGACAGTTACTGTATTTTGAAATAATTCTGAGCGAAATATGGCTTCTAGAAGTTGTAGAAATTCGGCTGATCTGTTCTGTTACGAGTGCGGATATTTTACCAATTGTGTTCACCAGAAAAACTTTACACCATTACTAAAGAAAGCATATGAACTTTATTTCGATTCAAAAGTTGATGATGCAAATAAATCTTGGAAGTCAAATGCAGTTTGTTCGACTTGTGCAAATACATTGGCAGGTTGGTTACGAAAATCGCCGAACCATAATTCGATGCCTTTTGGAGTGCCAGTAATATGGCGTGAACCGACAAATCACGCTACTGATTGTTACTTCTGCTTGACAAATATCCATGGTTTCACTTTTAAAACTAGAAAGTCTGTGGTTTATCCAAATATTGAATTGGTTTTGAAACAAGTGCCTCATGATCCAATCACGTGTATGATCCCAGTTCCACCAGAACAATATCCGTTGGACGTGAATGAACCATCAGAAAGTGATAGTTTACCTGCTTTATAAACTAATTCTCACTCGGATTATATACCGGTGAATGATGGTGTTCACTTAATTAACCATTCAGAACTTTCAGATCTAATACGTGATCTCGCTCTTACCAAACGACAAGCGGAATTACTCGGTTCGCGACTCAAAGAATGGAATCTTTTAGCGCCCAATACTCCGATATCTAAATTTCGTCATAGACATAGAGAACTTGTTCAATACTTTGAGATGGATGATGACATTTGCTATTTCAAAGATGTAAACGGTCTAATGGTGCACCTCGGTCATGAGCACATAGTCAACGAATGGCAACTTTTCATCGACTCTTCCAAGACTAGTCTAAAAGCAGTGTTATTGCATAACGGAAATTTATTTTCATCAATTCCCGTCGCCTACTCTGTTCATATGAAAGAAACTTATGACAATATGGTTATACTTTTGGCAAAAATAAAGTACAATGACTACCAATGGCGGATTTGTGGAGACCTAAAGGTCATTGCAATTCTCACGGGCATGCAGACTGGGTATACTAAATTTTGTTGGTTCCTATGTTAATGGGACAGCCGCAATAGACAGGAACATTATGCAAGAAAGGTGTGGCCTATCAGGGATCGTATGCAGCTCGGGCATAAACATGTAACACGAGCCATTAGTTAACAACAACAGCATCATTTTACCACCGTTACATATAAATTTGGGGCTCATGAAGAATTTCGTAAAAGCGTTAGATAAAACGAGCAAAGCTGTCACTTATCTTCGAGAAAAGTTTCCGCAAGTTAGCGATGCAAAGATAAAGGAAGGTATCTTTGTAGGACCTCAGATTAGGAAAGGTATTGCAGACAAACAATTCGAGAACTTGTTACATGGTAGTAAACTTCGCGCATGGATGGCATTCAGATCGATCGTCGATAACTTTCTGAGAAATCACAAATCTGTCGACTATGTGCATATTGTTAAGCAGTGCATAGCTGCATACAGAATTATGGATTGTAACATGTCCCTCAAAATCCATTTGCTCGATTTGCATCTTGACGTTTTCCCTGACAACCTTGGCGAAGTCAGCGATGAACATGGAGAACGATTCCATCAAGATATCGCCGTAATGGAGTCACGTTATCAAGGACGGTGGAGTGTGACCATGCTTGCCGTTTATTGTTGGATGCTTCATCGCGATGTACCACATGCCATTCACCGACGAAAGTCGACTGCAAAGAAATTCGAGCCTACATAACTTTTATATTTCTTGTACGAATGATGTTGAAATACTGTTTGCGTTGTTAAAAAACTTCAATTGCGTATTGCTATAGATCCCTATCTGATAGAGAAAAACGGTTTGTAGATTTAAAAACAGCGCATTAAAATTGACCAGAAAAACATAAAAATATCAGAGAAAGAAAAAAAAAATTTTTTTTGGTTAGCCAGTGTTATTTTAGGACAACCTTTTTTGGCAAGCAGTTTAGACACAGGAGCAGAAATTTGTGCGAAATTAGGAAGGAATCTGTGATAAAAGTTGATTTAGCCCAAGAGGCTTCTGACTTATTTCTTAGTATGAGAAATAGAAATATCCAAAATTCGTTTGACAGTTGTGTCATCAAGATATAACCGATGGTTACCTATGCGGGGACCAAGAAATGAAATTTCCCGACAACCTCTTTGGACCTTGCAACAGTCAAACCGTGTTGGCGTACCGTAAGAAGAAGTGAAGTCAACCCATTAATATGGTCGTCCCAAGAATCATGAAATAGGCAGATGTCGTCGATGTACATGATGACATCTTTTCGATCGCCAAGAAGGCGGTGCATGATGCGCATAAAAGTCGCAGGAGCGTTTACTAGGCAGAAGCACGTGTAATTCCATTGGAAAAGTCCAAATGGTGTCGTAAACGCAGTGAAAGGTTTGGCATGATCAGTAAGTGAGATTTGCCAGTATCCTTCCGACAGATCTAATTTACTGAAGAAAGTAGCATATGAAACTTGAGAAAGGAGATCTTCTAACAACGGGATCTATAATCATAATGTTGTTCACACACCGAAATTCAATGTTCATAAGTAACGAATCATCGTTCACAAGATAAAGGTGTAAAAAGATCAGTAAAGTTAGCAATTAAAAGGTATTGTAAGTATCAATATGATGATAGACATGACATCAGATATAACGCCAATATTAATGAAATAAAAGATATCATCTATAAAGAGATATAAGAAATAGTATAATAGACCATGTATGTGTGTAAGAACAAAACATCTGGTAAAGAAAGAAGAAAAAAGCAGACGAACGCAACTACAAAGTTCGTGGTGTAGAATTATGTGCGAGTTGTATGTCTAAATAATGGTGTGCAAATAGCGAACCATTCTTGAATTTGACAGCCTTACGAGCATCATAGTACCGAGAAAAACGATCAAATGCAAGCTGGTGAGAGGAGTGTTGAAGTGCAAACATACGAACAAATTCAACATCTCCGACACACTGAAAAATTTTTCGAATTGTATACCAATTCGCACTCGAAGGTAAATTGCGCACCAAGATAGTGCGATTTGGGGAAATTTGATCTCGGCCAGGTCGGAACTGAGCCTGAGAATCATTGAACCTATTATGTGTCGTGCGAGTCAAGCGCACAGAAGTATTCTTACGTATATATTGTTCCTTGCATGTCGCAATGGTGTGATAATCATGGTGACACCTGTGATTATCCGGATGAGTATGATAAGTAACAACTCCAAAATGAGCAGATTTAGCATGTCGCAGCTCATCATACCTGGGTGGAGACTGATGGTTCCGAATAGGACGTGTCGTAGGGGCAGGACAATCATGATTGTCCTCAGAACATGCTCCGACAGCAGTACAGCCAAAAACTGTCAAGTTATTATATTGAGCATTGTTAACCACCTCACCCCCGGGTGAAACGTGCTGACTATAAATATCATGAGTTTTATTGTCCTTCGTAACAGTTCCTTGTAACTGAAGTCCGTTAAAATCATTCTTTATAACACACGTAACAGCAATAGCAGTTGGAGTATTAGCACCAATGCCAAGAGAAATAACATTATCTACTACTGAAATAGGTGGTGTAGCCGTATCTGCAGCTAATTGTTGTGCTCTGGTTACAACAACATTGGCCACCAGTGGTTGCGATTCAACCCACCTTGCAATCTCCCGTGGAGTGCAATCTTTTCCCCCTGGTATATTCCCCAAGATTATCCCAGCCACAGAATCTCTCAATCCGCGTGCATCCACTGTGCCTGTAAAGAATGGTGTATCAATGTGAACCCGTGCCACCGGGAACCATTCTACAGTACCACCAAAAGTAACACATTTAGCAGATTTCCCTGTAAAGGCGGAGGCATCAATTAACGATTTTCGAATTCCAACCGTAGCGCATCCGGAATCCTTCAGAACTGTCACTTTTTGTCCATACAAAAAACCTGGATGTAGTGTGAGACGTCCCAAGTTCTCACACGAGGACATTGCAGGAATGGTGTGACCACAACGAATTGTAGTGTTAGTCTCAACTACATGTCGTGATTGACAGACATAACATGTGTCATCTTTTACAGAACATGCATTGGCATGATTAGTTCTATCTTTCTCAACATCCTTATTGTCAGTACAAGCATTAGCATGCCTATGTTTACTCTCATCTCTCGAAGGAGCTCGGAAATGACCTGTCTTTTTCTTAAAAGACTTATTCTTACCATAATATTCTGAAGAATCATCATTCTTGAAGTCCATACCATATGAAGATCTATGTCTATGATAACCCTGGTGATATGAATCATCATGATCCCTGCCTCTGTGATACCCACGATCATGAGAGGAAGACCCTCGATAACCTCGTCGATAAAAATTTGATGCCGAACGTTGACGAGGGAAGTTGTAAGCCCCCCCCCCCCCTACCTACATGATGGACGAAAATCAGAACGATAACGCCAGTGAACGCTCTTCGAGCGAGGTCGATGATCATAAGATCTATGATCGTGGTGAGCCACGCACACAGGCATAGGATCTCGAGGAGAAGTTCTGTGGATATCCTTGTTCGGATGGGCTGTTAAGAATTGTCTCCCTAGACGTTCATATTCCTGAATAGAATCTGGACGTCTTTCTTGTAAAAAGTATTCCAATTCATGGCTACATGCAGAAAGGACCTTGTCTCGTAACATGAAGTCTATTAACCCATCGTATGTTTTATTAATACCAGATAAATCCACCCATCTGCTAAGGAAATGTTTAATAGATGCATAAATTCACCAAAGTCAGCATCCTTACTTGGCTTAGCCGCATGGAAATGATCTCTAAATCCAGATTCAGTTAACTGGAAACGTCTGAGGAGTGTTTCTTTTACGACATCAAAATCGTTTCTGCTCTTCTCATCAAGATTCATGAAGCACTGGAGATGAAACTGACTCGTGAAATCAGCAGCGCAAATGCATGTTTTTCAGTGGTCTTGCCAGTCATTCAAGCTATCTTGCTGTATCTGCAGGAGGACATATGTAACCAAGAAGACGGTCACATAAATTATATTAGCGATGAAACACAAGCTTTCTGCTCTGTTTTATCGTGAACTTTTTGTTGTTTCTGCAGGGTTAGGTCTCCGTTTTAAACTTAACTTTCTAAATGAAGTACAGAAAATGTAAGGCAGGGCGAAAATATTAGCAGCTGTAACATTATGTCAATCTCAGTACGTCAACACTGTCAGTGACAACAGTATGTCACTCTCAGGACGTCAGCACTGTCATTGACAACAGTATGTCAATCTCAGGACGTCAACACTCTCAGTGACAACAGTATGTCAATCTCAGTACGTCAACACTGTCAGTGACAACAGTATGTCAATCTCAGTACGTCACCACTGTCAGTGAAAACAGTACGTCAATCTCAGGACGTCACCACTGTCAGTGACAACAGTATGTCAATCTCAGGACGTCACCACTGTCAGTGACAACAGTATGTCAATCTCAGGACGTCAACACTGTCAGTGACAACAGTATGTCAATCTCAGGACGTCAACACTGTCAGTGACAACAGTATGAAAGTGAAATATGAAAATCCACTCAGTGAGAAGAGTAAGATCACATCAGATGATTTCTGGGACTCATATGATTTGGTGCAAACATGCAATGACCAGCCAGAAACCAGTACTTCAAACCTTATTGAAGATCAACTGAACAAGTTTCTAAATGAATCGTGCTTGCTGAGGGATTCTGATCCAATGTCAAGGTGGCAGACCAACGCTAAAAGGTTTCCTATTCTGCGCTCCTGTGCACAACGATATCTCGCTGCGCCTCCAACAAGCGTCCCAAGTGAACGTCTGTTCAGCAATGCCGGCAACACGTTTTCAGATAATATATGTTGTCTTTTGGCAAAGAATGTTGAGAGACTGTTTTTGTTTTTGAAAGCCAATGCATGTTTCATGCAGTAATTTAAAAACTGATTAATGACTAGTTAGCAGCATTAAATAGTTCCAAGATATTTGCCCTATTTTTTGTAACGCTGTATAACTAATAAAAATGTCAGTAGACCTATTGAACACATCTTTATAGCCCCAACATTCACTCACTATTCGTATTCGTATTCGGCCGAATAGTTCAAGGCCTCTATTCGCATTCGGCCGAATAGTAAATACCACTATTCCGTGCTGCCATAGTAACAACATTGTTACGTGCAGTTTTCATAACTGATAATGTAGTCGGTCTGTATACTTGTTATGTTTGAAAAATATTTTGAATAAGATTTTTGGGTCTATGTATACCCCTAATCTAAGGGCGAATACTCATTTTTTGCTTTGAGGGAAAGTAAATATGTAGTTACTCCTCTTAAAAGGTTATACCAGCTGACTGCTTAGGTAAAAGGTGATGCGAACAGCGCATGCCCAAACTATATAGGGCTTGAAGAAGATTTCCGGCGGGAGGCCGTTTTTTTGTGTGTTTAACTGGGTCTGTCAGACGAAATGTCTGGTTACGTCTCTGCATTGCCTCTTGGGATGGAAACTCTTCCACTGTTACTTAAAGTCCCCTGTGTTATTTCTGTTCGTCAGGAAGACGGCAGTTGCTATGAAGTTGTGTTGGAATTCGAAGCAAGGTAAAAGACGAAACTTTCACACTTCCTTTGTTCACAGTGTAAGCTGAACATATTTTGAGTCAACCGGTGACGAGAGCTCACGAATGGTTGAAAGGCAGAGTATTCTACTTGTTATGCTCGTTGGAGCCATCTAAGACCGTTAGGTTTAGATTTACACACAGAGACCCAGAAGAATAGATGTTATTCTAAAAACCCACATGATTAGCGGTATATCTTTGAACTTAGACGCTTATGTCTACGGATGAGGAATCCACAGTGTTTACTGTTTTATAGAGGCCTAATATATAATTATCTGGAGTGGAAGACCAGATGCATTACAAGTTATTGCTATTATAACTTTGAAAGTGAAAACTCGCCTGATGTACGAGGGAGTTATATAAGACTATCTTCGAAAGGACAGCCTATCTTTGATACGTCCGATTAGAGGGATGGACTATGCTATTTTCGTCGCCCGCCATGTTTGGGGTTGACTTAAGAAGAGCGATCTAAGAAAAGTCAAGATGAAACTGTAGATATTTATACAGTTATTTACCCGTTCTGTAATGCGGGGTTTTCTTCTGCTAGTTGTAGAATGAGAGATCAATTGGAGTCTGCAACACTTTGATAATCATATATTTACTGGAATTTATGTACATGCAACTGTAATGAACTGTTTTCATATCCGCCATGTTCCTGTGTCATGCTTACATGGATTTGTCTACGTCTTGTTGCTGTGACTATAATAAATGGGAAAACGTTACTAGCTGTTCCTTTATTGACTCATCATCGTAAGTCTGTGTGACACTGCTGTAACTTGTACTGTGGTCCGGTGTGGACATCCATCTACGTTCTGCACACCTAATGTCAACACACCACACACACAAACCAGACCAGAGACATCCTACCTCTCCATCACCTTCACCATCTGTCGGTGTCTACCTTGATTCGGGTGTCCGAAGATAGGGTGAACTGTATTACAACACAGAAGTAAAACAACACCTTATCATCTTCGGTGGCTAAATACTGGTTTGGTCTGGCACCAGCATATTCGAGGTCCCTTACCCATTTGACATTCAACAGACATCAACATTCAAGCCGTGAAGTACCCTCATCACCATCTACTACGAGATATAGCAAGTTGGCTATATTTGCAAACTACCAGGCATTGCCCGAAATGTTGCAGTCTTTGGAGAAGGTCAAGTACACATCAAATTTTCAAATATATATCTATCTTTTTGTCAACAAAGACAGTGCAGTCGAATCGAGAAGTCCTATTTATTACATATCAACGGTGGATCTTCTTACACTGCTCTGTATTGAACATTGTAATAGTTTAGGCCAAGAATTTGTTATTAATTAAAGTGGCAGTGCTATTGTATTAGAATAACAACTGAGCCTTCTGTGCAGCACATTGCATTACATTACATTATATGAAATATATATATTTATGTTTAAGGGTTACATGTAATATTTTGTGTATATGTCCGTGGGAAGTTGGGCGTGTGACTAATATATGATATACCACGTGATAGAGGTCTTATATTAGTGTTCTATAGGTGCAATTTTCTTGATTGAAAATCTGCTAGCGACAATTTGTTGCTATTTGTGTTAGTTGTGACGAAGTGTGCTTTTTCTTCGTTGTTTTTGTAACATTTTTCTATTCTTTAGTTTTGATTAAATTTGTTTGTATTTGTAGGTCTACTCTTTCCTGTCATTCAGTTCTATACACCTTTATGTTTATACACTGTGACGTCATTTGTTTTGTTTACATTTTCGCAGTTATCATCACATCCTTTGTGAGATTTCCTTCAGTTTAGTTTTTTAGTTGACTTCTGCGAATGTTATCGCAGTGTTTTGAATATTTGTCTTCGTATTACTGTTATTGTTTTGTTTGCTATTGGTACACATACTTAGACATACACTATTAACATTTTGATTGAACTTATGATATAAATGTCTGATGGTATTATTATTGTAAAATAATCATACAAGTTCTTACAAAAGACTTGTCTTCAGAAGACATTGAAATTAAGGGAGCTGATTATACAAGTTTTTGTTAAAAAACTTGCTCCTGTTTGGTTGAAATAAATTAATTTGTTATTTCAGGGATATTATTCACATATTGTCAGACATTATGTCGACTTTAGATTACTTTATTGAGCAAGGGAAATCCCTGGGCAAGACTGGTGAAAAGTTGGAGGAGTATGCTACCAGTCAATATGAAAAAGCACAAAAATTGGAAATTGATAAACTGAAGGCTGAAGAGAAAAAACAAAAAGCTGAGGAGAAAAGATTGGAATTAGAATTTGAACAAAAGAAATTGCAGATGCAGGTGGACGAAAAGAAATTCCAAATGGAAATGGAAAAACAAAATAGAGAAGCTGAGGCTGAACAAAAAAGATTAGACAGAGAGGCTGAACAACAGAGATTAGACAGAGAAGCTGAACAAAAGAGATTAGACAGAGAAGCTGAACAAAAGAGACTAGAAATAGATGCTGAAGAAAGAAAAGAAAAGGCAAAGGTGGAACATCAAGAGAAACTTTTAGCTTATGAGATAGAAAAATTAAAGTTGACAAAAATGAGTAAGTTTAATCAGTCATCTGGTATAGATGGTAAACCTTCTACTTTTAAGGTTAAACTACCACCGTTCAATCCTTCCAGTGACGATATTACATTCTGGCTGGATAGATTTGAACATTCCTGTCGTACTCATAATGTGGATAGATCACAATATGCAAAACAGTTATCTGAGAATTTGAGAGGTGATTCTCTGACTAGTTTAAGTCTGGTAGAAGAGGCTGATAAAGATAATTATGATGTTATTAGAGCAGCCTTGACAAAAAAATATCAATTGACAGAAGAAGGTTATCGTCTTTTGTTTAAGACGATGGTGCCTGAGGCAGGAGTAGAATTCTCAGAATTCATTGCAAAGGCACGTCTTACATTTACACGATGGATTGAGCTATCCAAAACAGTAGAAACATATGAAGCACTTATGGAATTGTTGCTCAGAGATAAGATTATGTCATGTGTAAATAAACTATTCCTTGAATTTATACATGAGCGTAAACCAAAAACACTAAAACAAATGGAAGAATATTGTTCCCAATATGTCACTGCACATTCTGACGTGACTTTTGGCAACATTAAGATTAAGGAGAGTATGCCAATTGCTTCAGCAACACCATACAATCCTAATTATTCACACAAATGTCAGGGATCACAAAACAGGTTTGATAAAAAAGGTAACCATAATAGTTATCAAAACCAAGGTAACCAATCATTTCAGGATTCTTCTTCGAAGAACTGGAGACGAGCCGACAGCCCTCGATTCAGGGGTTATCACAATTATAGGAATTTCCGCAGAGGAAGTCATTATAGAAACTATCCAAGTTATCCGTCATGGAGACAAAAAGATCATAATTACAGAAATACTCATTATAATGAACATGATAATGGTAACCATGAGAACTATGACTCAAACCCAAATAGGGGTTACAATAGAGGAAGCAATAATGATTACAGAGGCAATAATAATCGAGGTAGATCACAATACAAAAAGCATAAATCACATTATCAGGCAAACTCTGCACAGCAAGAGTCCCATGAAGCCTATAAACAGACTAAAGATAATAATGATGCTAATAATATGGCATGTTCCGCTTTTGATTTTGGGAGAGCATCTCAGTGCCCCCAATGCAAAACATTATTTGAACCAACTACGGTGTCTACTTTAAGTTGCGGCCATCCTCTTCCCGCTCTTCCTGCGTCAGTGGCGCATGATGGAAGAGGTTCTCTTGTCTTACATAAAGGTCTAGTAAATGATAATCCAGTCTCAGTTCTTTTTTATTCTGGATGCACCACAATTGGTGTTAGACAGTCACTCGTAGATCCTTCTCGTGCCACCGGAAAAGTAGTCAAATGTGTAACATTTGGCGGCACCTTAGAGAAATACTCTACTGCTATCATTAAGATTGCTACTCCTTTCTTTACAGGAGATGTACACGCATGTCTTCTGCCGAATCCGATCGCTGATCTTATCATCGGTCGTATTCACGGAGTCAAAGAATGCACTCCGCAACAAATTTCCGTTTGGGAAAAACAAAATATGCAAACTGCTAATGCTGTAGTCACTAGAGCTTAAGCTCTTCATATGCCTCAAACTTTATCTACTGAAGATAATGAAGTGCATAACCAAGATGATCCCTTGGTAATTTCTCGTGACTCATTTATAAAACACCAAGAAGATGACCCCACTCTAAAGAAATTCTTCACTCTTGCAATAAAAGGTGATCCAAATAAAGATACAAATCGTAACTCTTGGATTACAATGAAGAATGGCGTACTTGTACGTATGGTTCAAGACTCCGCTAAGTCAAGTCATTCTAAGATTCTTGTGCCCAAGAATTTGAGAGTTAAAATTTTGCAGCACGCTCACGACTTTCAGTGTGCTGGACATATGGGTTTTTCCCGTACGAAGTCAAGAGTTCTTGTGGCTTTCTTTTGGCCATTAGTAAACAAGGACATACGGATATATTGTCGATCTTGTAAAGTATGTCAAGAGGTCAAATCTAAAGGTCCACGCCATGCTGCACCTATTCAGGCTGCAGACATTCCTATTCGGCCGTTTCAGAAAATGGCAATAGACATTATTGGTCCGTTTAAGATCAAGTCTGCCAGAGGACATCAGTTTATCCTGACGTGTGTTGATATGTGCACCCGTTGGCCAGAGGCAATTCCTCTGAAGAGCATTACTACTGCTGACATTGCAGATGCTCTTTGGCTTATATTTTCTCGTCTGGGATTCCCCGGAGAAATATTATCAGACCATAGCACCCAACTAATATCGGATACCATGTCTCGAGTAATGTCTACTCTGCAGATAGAGAGATCTTTGAGTTGTATCTATCACCCAATGTCTAATGGGATGGTCGAACGCCTAAATAGAACACTCAAAAACGTATTAGGGAAGATGACTGAGGATCATCCTCAAGATTGGGACAGGGTTTTACCAGCGGCCCTCTTCGCCTACAGAGAGGTCCCCAATGAACATACAGGATTTTCTCCCTTTAAACTTGTCTTTGGCGCGCAACCGCGCGGCCCTATGTCGTTGCTTCATGATCTCATAACCGCTGATAATATTAACGATGACACAAAATCCTCTTACGAATATGTCATCGCGCTTAGACAAAAGATTATCGAAGCATGCAAATTAGCAACTTCTTCTTCTAAATTTGCTAAACAGAAGGCAAGGCAATTTGCCAATAAGAAAAGAACCTTACGACAACTTTGTCCTGGTGACAAAGCATTTGTTTTGCTACCTTGTGGGGAAAACAGACTTCTTATTTCTTGGAAAGGTCCGTACGATATAATATCCCAAAATTTCAGATGTTGACTAAATTGTCGATATTGACGGGAAGCATAAAACCTTCCACATCAACATGCTTACGGAATTCCATGAACGTCCGGATTATTTACAGCCTATTTTCCAGGCAACTGACGATTCTCCAGTCCAACATGGTCATTACTCATCACTGTCCGTAATACAGGATGAGGAAACAAGTTTTTCAGATGTAAATCTTCCTCTTCCGATGATTCCACTTCATTCTAGTGAATCATGGAAAAATTTTACTGTCTCTCCTGATTTATCTCTAGGAGAACAGCGACAAGTTTCGGCTATGTTACAAACATTTCAGAATGCCCTTACTGACATCCCTGGACAAACTCATGTCATTGAAGATGACATTATTCTAACTGACCATAATCCTATTAGGGTCAGACCTTATCCTATCCCTATACATTTTCAAGCACAGGTTGAGAAGGAGTTGGATGAGATGATAGATTTAAAAATAATTGAACAATCCACTTCTGCATATTCTTCGCCGATGGTTATTGTTCGAAAAAAAGACAATAACATACGCCTTTGCGTTGACTATCGCAAATTGAATCAAGTTACGAAGTTCGATGCCGAACCTATGCCTTTACTGGAAGAGCTACTTACTCGACTCTCCAAATCTCATTTTTTCACTAAACTTGATTTGTCTACAGGATATTGGCAAGTTCCTTTATCTGAACGCGCCAAATCACTTACGGCTTTTTCTACACCTAGAAGCCTTTTCCAATGGAATTTCATGCCTTTCGGCCTTATGAACGCACCAGCTACATTCGTACGCATGATGCGTCGAATCCTATCTTATCGGTCAGATGTCATTGCGTACCTAGACGACATCTGTCTTTTCAGCAATACTTGGGAAGATCACTATTCGGGGTTAGTTGAATTACTGTCTACTTTACGCGAGCATAACCTGACAGCGAAACCCTCTAAAGCCAGCATTGATTTTAGCGAAATTTCTTTCCTAGGCCATCGAGTCGGTCATGGTTTCCTAAAGACAGAGGACCATAATATCACTAAGATACTTAACATCTCTATTCCTAAGACTAAAATGCAAGTGCGAAGTCTCTTAGGTCTTATACAATTTTATGAACAATTCATTCCGAATCTATCCTCTATCATGGCACCTCTTTCTACATTACTAAAGAAAGGGTCTCCTAATATGGTTCACTGGTCTCAGGAATGCCAATCCTCGCTGGATAAGATCAAAACTATGTTTTCAACACCACCTATTTTAGTGTTACCTACTAAAGATAAGACATTTTATCTTTGTAGTGACGCTTCATACACTGGGATTGGAGCATCACTAATGCAAGAGTATTCTGGAACTCTGCATCCTGTAATGTATATCTCCAGAAAACTTAATGCGGCAGAAAGGAATTACTTGGTTTAAACCGTGAACTGTTGGCTATGGTCTGGTCAATTCTCAAACTACAAAGATTCCTTCTAGGCGCACATTTCATAGTAGAAACCGACCAGAAAGCTATTACGGCTATACAGAGTAAGAATTTGAAGAGCTCGAGGTCTACACGATATGCAATTGCTCTTCAACCTTTTCATTTCTCGGTACGAGCTATCCGTGGATCAGATAATGTGATGGCAGACATTTTGTCTAGATGCCCACATGATTCCACTTAACTTTTATGTCTTTGACTTCCTAATACGTCTAAGTCTATAATAGTTGCTTTCTATATCAAGTTAGGCACACATTTGTAATTTGTAATATAGTGATTGTATCACTACTTAGCGGTTCATTGATGTATATTCACCGCTATTCTTTGATGATTTTTCATCTTTGTTAATAATGAACTTAATATACTTAACATGAAATTGTGATTGAAATTATTGTATGCATTGTGTCATTGCCAGCATTGTTGTATAAGTTGGTGACGCCTATCTGGAAACATTTATACTTAGAGAAACGCTTTCTCTGAGATTATGAGATATATTCTCACCAGTCGCTCCATATGTCGACTTAGCCTCAAATTTGGCGTTATATTGATTCTTAATACTTTTCATCTGCGCATTATTCATGCGTAATGAGCCTATTGTATGCTGCTCCTAGATGTATTTTTAAAAAAAATGTTTCATTTTTTTTTCCTGGGAGGTGTGGTAAGACTGTTACGTGCAGTTTCCATAACTGATAATGTAGTCGGTCTGTATACTTGTTATGTTTGAAAAATATTTTGAATAAGATTTTTGGGTCTATGTATACCCCTAATCTAAGGGCGAATACTCATTTTTTGCTTTGAGGGAAAATAAATATGTAGTTACTCCTCTTAAAAGGTTATACCAGCTGACTGCTTAGGTAAAAGGTGATGCGAACAGCGCATGCCCAAACTATATAGGGCTTGAAGAAGATTTCCGGCGAGAGGCCTTTTTTTTTTTGTTGAACTGGGTCTGTCAGACGAAATGTCTGGTTACGTCTCTGCAATGCCTCTGGGGATGGAAACTCTTCCACTGTTACTTAAAGTCCCCTGTGTTATTTCTGTTCGTCAGGAAGACTGCAGTTGCTATGAAGTTGTGTTGAAATTCGAAGCAAGGTAAAAGACGAAACTTTCACACTTCCTTTGTTCACAGTGTAAGCTGAACATATTTTGAGTCAACCGGTGACGAGAGCTCACGAATGGTTGAAAGGCAGAGTATTCTACTTGTTATGCTCGTTGGAGCCATCTAAGACCGTTAGGTTTAGATTTACACACAGAGACCCAGAAGAATAGATGTTATTCTAAAAACCCGCATGATTAGCGGTATAACTTTGAACTTAGACGCTTATGTCTACGGATGAGGAATCCACAGTGTTTACTGTTTTATAGAGGCCTAATATATAATTATCTGGAGTGGAAGACCAGATGAATTACAAGTTATTGCTATTATAACTTTGAAAGTGAAAACTCGCCTGATGTACGAGGGAGTTATATAAGACTATCTTCGAAAGGACAGCCTGTCTTTGATACGTCCGATTAGAGGGATGGACTATGCTATTTTCGTCGCCCGCCATGTTTGGGGTTGACTTAAGAAGAGCGATCTAAGAAAAGTCAAGATGAAATTGTTGGATATTTATAGTTATTTACCCGTTCTGTAATGCGGGGTTTTCTTCTGCTAGCTGTGAATGAGAGATCAATTGGAGTCTGCAACACTTTGATAATCATATATTTACTGGAATTTATGTACATGCAACTGTAATGAACTGTTTTCATATCCGCCATGTTCCTGTGTCATGCTTACATGGATTTGTCTACGTCTTGTTGCTGTGACTATAATAAATGGGAAAACGTTACTAGCTGTTCCTTTATTGACTCATCATCGTAAGTCTATGTGACACTGCTGTAACTTGTACTGTGGTCCGGTGTGGACATCCATCTACGTTCTGCACACCTAATGTCAACACACCACCCACACAAACCAGACCAGAGACATCCTACCTCTCCATCACCTTCACCATCTGTCGGTGTCTACCTTGATTCGGGTGTCCGAAGATAGGGTGAACTGTATTACAACACAAAAGTAAAACAACACCTTATCAAACATCATTTTTACTTTGCGCTCCTTAAGAGTGTGCTGCTATAAATGCAGCTTATCCCCTTGGAAGAAGCCTTCACTGAGCATTCACATACTCTTGAATGTGATGGAGTAACCAGCCTGATGGTTTCTATGGCAATTAGTTTTACATTATTAAGTTGCACAACCTCATTTTAGTGCACGACATTCCTGTGGGTGCAAAGGTCATTCTTTCTTTGTCTCTTAAGACACACCCGGAAATGGATGCTCCCTATTAGATGCAGAAAGACTAGGCCCACCAGTGTGTGTTCATGTCCCAAATTTCCAACAAGGGCTTGCCAAGGGAACTCATTCTAGTTTCTATCAGGGAGTAAATCCTGCAAAAATTCAGTGCATAAACAACGTGATAGTCTTTTTTGGACATCAACCTAAGAGAAGGACGACTTCACACAAACCCGGATAGGAAAGACATGTTAGTCTAGAAAGACAGCTTTCCTAGGAGAAGAAACTCCGATGACAAACATCTGCTGCCTTGCAGGGAGGTCACGGAAAACCACAGGCTAAGAAAGCAGTCTCAAATATATGCATGCTGAAGTAGCAAACTGACTTGAAAGACGAACGAGGAAGAAGGAGAAGACGATAATGTCGGGAGCTACAGTGGCCGCTTTAAAAGACTAAATGATATCATTTTTATCTTCAAATGTATGTCTTTTTTTTTTTTTTTTTGGTTCGTACTACGATTTGCACAGACAGTGGTTCTGAAACACTAATTCTAAAATTTACATCTCCCAGAAACATGCTTAAACTAGGAGCCTCCAAACCATGGCAGATCGCGCTAAAACAGATGACTGGGAAAAACAAGATGAGTGCAAAGCCTTTGTTGAACTACTTCAAACCCCTAATGAAGTTCTTGCGCCAGAAGAATAAAAAAGATTTTGGCTGGACACCTACATGCCCGCAGACGACATGATGACGATAGATTCCAAAGATTGGAATGCAAAGAATAAAATGGTCATTGATGATTGTAAATTACTTATTAAAAAGCGTGATTGAAATAGAAAATGACCAATGAAATGTGAATAAATTTTGAAACGATAAATTTCGTTCTGTTATTTTCCATGGATTGCCTGAAAAAAAATATATACTTAATGGTGATTCTTAGCATACCACGATCACGGACGTATTTGGTAGAGGAGATGAGTTTGACAGTTGTTTGGGTTGGTAAGAGATTTCCACTAGTTGCGATTAGATTCGATCTCTCTCTCACTTCTTCTCTCTCTCTTTCTGTCCCATTCTCTCTATCTCTTTTTCTTTCTGAGTAATGTCGTAGATTTGCGATAGGGGAATTAAGACATAGATTGGTCCCTTCTGAATAGATTAGAACAGGTGAAAGCTCAGTGAGAGGTAGCGTAAAGGAAATAGCTTTTCACGAGGGAGATGGTGGAAAATAATAGATTCTGTCCCTGAAATCGAGAAAGCCTCTCTCTTTCAGCCTATCTCTACAACAGATCTAGATGAGTCAGACAGTCTAATATTATATATATATATATATATATATATATATATATATATATATATATATATATATATATATATATATATATCCACTCACATACACACACACATAAGTGACGACAGTTAGACGCACAGACGTGAAAAAACTATAACTATGAAATATGGATATTTGGGAACGAGCTGACCGACACACTTGAATAAGTTTATGTAAATTTTATTAACATAAGAATTTCACAACACAGTAAATAACTGTAGACTATCAAATCAATATTAGAAATACACATAGGTTACAGAATTACTAGCAGATTATTAGACTCATAGGTGTAATCCTCTCCCCCTCTGTTTAGCTCACGATCCTGTTAGAAGAAAAGTGATAGCCCCCAAAGAGTCACAGATATATACTCTATGGTCTTGGATTTCTCTCTACAGTTAAGAACAGAGTTGATATATCAATCTATTCTAAGAGGAGAAAAAAATTAGATACACAACTAGCATATAAGAAATACAAAGTGGGTGAAATTTGTTATACAATAAAAGAGTCACTCATTCCTGCTGTCATTCTATTCATACGACAGTGGCCACTGACAATCTTGCTACTTACAAACTGGATTTTTCCCTTTCTGGAACAATCTTTGGGACATACACACATACAGCAGCGCCCGTTATTTTTCGCCAAGAGAATCCCAGCTCCTCAAAAGACAGAATCAAATCTACTGTTCCGGGGAGCATCCCCTTGGTTATTATTATTTGGATTACTGCTTTTTTTGAGTAGTTTAATTATCATAGCAAACTTCTGTCACAACATATAAAATTACATCAAAAGCATATACATAAAATCATAAAAATCAAGGAATGCTACAATAGTGATAGACCCGTTTGTATGATCCTTCCCCATTGATATATAGCTCACAGTCCCGTTAGAAGAAAGTGATAACCCCAAAAAGTAACAGATACATATGATTGAGTCTATGGTTTCCCCCTTTTTAAGGTATGGACAGACTTGATACTCTGCTCTATTTTAAGGGAAAATATTGTTAGCAATCACTCGTATAAAGAAAGTTAAGACAGCAAACTGGGTGCCAAAATACAATAATAATGAATCACTCAGACCTGCATTCACTCTATTCATTCAGCCGTGATCACGTGCATTTGTTCATACTCACAGCTTTGGTAGCCACTTCTGGAAAATACAATTTTTCAGGACATTTACATACAGAATCGTCAATGGCAGCCTTGACCAAGAAATCCCCAGTTCCAAAAAGACGGGTTGAATTCTCTGCTTCAGAGAACGATTCCTTGGGTGTTCTTATTTTTCGGATGTCTGTTTAAGTCACATTAAAATTGTCCCGGCACGAACATTAACAACGAGCACAGTGTCAAATGATTAGGTTTCTAGAAATGAAGAATGTCAGGTCGGTATCTTCTCTCAGTATAAGAATTTTAGTTGGTCACACCACCATTTGTCAACATTGTCGGAAAATGAACTAGAGAGTTTGTGCAGAAATAATATCTGGCGCAAAGGCACATTATAAGAATTCAGTCTTTAATAAAACCGTTAGTGAGAGTTGTACTCTGTCTATTTATGGAGACACACGCACTGTCAGACAGGTGTTAACTTGTAAACCCACGTGGTTAAAGATAAAAATGTTTCTTCTCTCAACGCTGGCAAAGTTGGGTTACCCCAGTATTCACTGAATGTAAGAAAAACAACATCATATAAAATATTTATACATACTATGTACTCGTTATAACTTACATTTTTAAACTGCAAATGTACAGCTTGACTTATCATTTAAAACTTCCCGTAAAGTAAGTTATATACACAAAATCATCAATCACCATGAATTAGGAATACATACGTATTCCGTCAACACTCATGAGGCATCTAGCATTTATAAGTTAGTTAGAAAAATTATTCTTGTCTGATTATTTAGCAGTTAAATTAAATTTCTTTATAGCTACATGATTTATAAGCTAGAAATTATAAAGCATCCTGCTTTCCACTGAAACTCATCAGCTAGAGAATATAACAGACTTATAAATTATTCACTCTGCACAAAAGAACTCGGGAAATAAAATAAGCGATTTAACACTTAATCACTCACAAATTACTAGATATATTAAATATGATATTACCTCCGCACAGAACTACAGATGGTCGCACACTTATAATTTATATGCTGATATATATATTTGAAGTCTAGAAGCTCGGCAATTTTCCGAACAAACTAAGAGCTTCGCTATACAGCTTATTCTATTCACGAACACTCTGTCTACTGCGAATTTAGGCGTAAGAATGAAAAACTAGTTTCAAACTCTGGTTAATAACTTAAACCAGACAAAGGATGTGCGTTACTTCCAAAACCCGATCTCTCCCCTTTCCTAACACCTACGTTAACTTAGACGCATGCCGTATGTGCCACCAGTGCGTCTTCACACCTACGTTAACAAACTGACCGAGAGCGCGTGTGTCAGATGCGAATATCAGACAACCCGTCTCCAATGAAGAGGCAGTTTTCACACTTCGCCGAGAAATCTCAACCACGAGCTCCGTGTCAGATGGAATTTCTAGACAACTGTCGGCTTTTAGAGCGCTGGAAATGGCAGTTTCCACACCTTACGCTGTCGTGACAGCTGAAAATGTAGACAACTGTCTGCTTCTATGTCTGAGTATGAAACATAATCGCACCTCTCGTCAGACTGCAGCGACTGACATGTTAGTTAATCTACTGCGTTTCTAAATGAGAACGCAAACGGTAAACTGAGAATGGGAAAGAAAATATTTTTCACAAACGAACGAATGCAAACAATACAGGAAAAAGGTAAAGAGTGATAATAAAAAAAGAGGACACGGGTGGAAGAAAGGAAGAATATATAGAAAATTTAATGATCATAATATTCTCTGTGACAGAACGTCCCCCCTTCAAGATATGGAAGCACTCCATGTCTACGTTATGGAAATAAATTTTCTATATCAGTAGCTTCAGGGTGTCTATCCTCTTCCCTCTCATCTTCCCCCTCCATCTCTCTCCAATTCCTACTCAAGTCTACTCCCAAAGTTTCCTTTCTCTGGAATGTCTCCCATGCGCGCTTGAAAGAGCGTCGCCGCTTCTGACATTTTTGAAAGATTCGTGTGATTGCAGTGGAGTTTCCCTGCCACTATCGTCATCTTCGTCAGTTTTGGCGATCGTCAGGAGATGGTCGGAGGTCGGCACTGGTCTTTCCACGAATTTCTTTAGCACATTCACATGGTAAACCTTCTCCTTTCCTTTGATAGAGATCTGATAATTGGTTCTCGAGATCTTTTTCAGAACGGTGAACGGCCCTTGCCACCCGATGCGTAGTTTGTTGCTTCCGGTTGGTAATAACAACAGAACTTTATCTCCTGGTTCCAATTCTCTTTCTTTCGCGACTATCCTGTATCGGTTAGCGTGCTTTGTGCGTGCTCGCTTAAAGTTGGTCGTTGCTAGGTCCTATCCTAGTTTCAACCTTCCTTTTAAATCCGACACATATTTACTTGCTGAGACAACTGTCTCATCAGCACTCTGGTCTGTCAGTGACCAAAGTAAGGCTTCGAGCGGGCCCTTAATGGGTCTGCCGAATAAAAGCTTAGCTGGCGGAAATCCTGTGGAAGTATGAGGAGATTCTCTGTAGCCAAATAAAGCTGCCGGAATGCAACAATCCCAATCTTCAGGTTTCACTTGTGCCAGTTTACTTAACATCATGTTGAGGTTTCCGTTAACACGTTCTACTAGCCAATTTCTGACCAGAGTGTAAGGCTTAGTGTAGATGTGCTGGTCCCTCAAGAACTTCACGATCTCATCCATCAACAGGTTTCGGTATGGAGATCCATTATCCGTCAACACTTGCTGAGGGAATCCCAACCGAGTGAAAATCTGCACGAGGGCTTCTGTGACATGCTTGACATCTGCGCATGTTAGCGTGATACCTTCTGCCCATAAAGTGCATGTATCGACTAAGGTCAGGATAAAGCTGTTCCTTCTTTTAATACTTTCTAAGGGTCCTAAAATGTCGATTACAACCCGTTCGAATGGTGTTCCTACTATTGGCATTTCACCCAAAGAGACTGGGGGTGTCCGTTGCTTGGGTGGTACACGTTGGCCCTGGGCACTGGATTTGACATACCTGATAATATCCGTGATTACTCCTGGCCACCAATAATGAGTGGTTATCCGTTGGTTTGTGGCGTTCTGTCCCATATGTCCGCTGAAGGGAAGAGAGTGCCCAATTTCTAGGATTTGGCTTCTGTACTGTTTTGGTACTAGGAGCTGGTTGTAACCTTGGTCAGGCTTGCCCGTTCTGCGATAAAGTATGCCATCCTTAGAAAAAATGTCCCCGTGTGATCTGGGTTCCTTAGCCATGGGCAGTTTCCTAAAGCAGGGTGCCAAAGTAGGGTCCTTTTGTTGCGCTTCTTTAAGTTCCATAGGTAACAAATTAGGCGCAGGCTCCCGTTCCTTCTTTGTTTGCCCTCTTGTAGTTACTGCTGCCACAATCGGCTCTTCCGGTTTCCCAATAGACACATTCTTCTTCTTTGATCCTTAGCCGCCGACCGTCAAAGCAGTCAGTGGCCATCACGCCTAGTGGCGTCTTGTAGGGCAACAACAAATTGATTCCACTTTGCTCGGTCGGTGGCCATCCTTCGTACAGTGCCCCACCTCTGGTTCATTCCCTGCATCTCAGCCTCCACAGTCCTCCGCCAGGTTGTTTTTGGTCGGCCTCTCTTTCGTTTTCCTTCAGAGGTCCAAAGCATGGCTGTTCTTGTGATGGCATCGGGGTTTCCGTAACGTGCGATTTTTTTTTACATAGACAGGGGAGTCAGCCCTATGCTAAAACCCCCAACCTGGAGGACCAGGGTACCAGCTTTTGTCTGACCCCTACCCACACAGACCAGTCCAGCTTGGTTGAACCTACCAGGAGTAAAACTCCCACTGGCATAGCTCTGGGGATTGTCAGGGTACGCAAGCTGCCATACCGCTACAAGGTATAGGTACCATTGATGGCTGAATAGACACATATCTACCGCCAAGTATGACTGGGTAGATGGGGTCATCCATAACAGCCGCTTTGATCACACCTCTGACAAAGTCAGAGTGTATCTCCACCAATGCGATGGGAAGCGCTGTAGGTGCCTCACTCTTAAGAACTCCACAACGTTCGACGGTCTCTCCTGTTTCTTGACCGGGTTTACCCAGGTGTCTGGCCATAATGCAATCATAAGAAAGCCCTGTGTCAAATAAAAACATAGTTTGAGAAACGTTCAAAGTAACAGTACCTCGCGTAGAGGGTCAGTCTCCCTCTACAGGTTGGGAATCACTGTCAATAATTCCGCCTTGCGAGACTGCTAACAACCATCCGATTCGTTTCAGCTCGGTGTGCTCGCCCTGATCATTAGTCCCGTGCTCAAGGGTTCTCCCTTTCCCACCTTGTCCTTTCTGGCTGCGCTGCCATGAAGGGCGGTCGGGTTGATCAGAATGTTTACTGTGGTTGGGGTACTTGTTTTTGTAGAACTACGATTTTTCAGGAGCGGGGTTTTGGGATCCAGTTTCTCTGTGGTTATTCTGGTTAGAAGCATGAGAAGCATGAGAAGATTGGTCTAGATTATTCTTTCGAAAATGCCCTTCTGTCGGTTTACGTTTTGAGGCCGGTAATTCAGCCAGCGCATTTTGATAGGGCTCAGACTTTTCTAATATGTCTTCAAGCTTTTCTGCCCCCTGCTCAGTTAGGAATCTCCGGGTATCAGCGGACAAAGTGTTCTTTATTTGTTCTGTTATAACAAATTGGTCCAGTCCTTCATAGGTAGAGGGGAGCTGCAAGAGCTCTAGGCACTTTGTCAAGTATCCCTTTAGACGGGAAGAGAACTGCTGAAAAGTTTCGGAGCTCTCTTTCCTGCTGTTGCGAAACAGTTGCAAAAATTTGCGAGCATTCATTTCAAAGCGCTCCAGTAACGCTTTCTTCAACACATCATAGTTGTCTTGTTGGCTGCTTTCCAGTTTGGCGTAAACATCATACACACTGCTTTTCAACGCCTGAGAAAGCTTCATATTCCAACGCGACCTCTCTAAACCGTACAGAGTTGCAATATCTCAAATTTTTCTAGATACGTGTCAATCTTCTCATTGGGACAAGGGAAAGATTCTAGAGCGAAAGACATAGCGGTGAGGTAAAGAGATTGAGTGCCAGAAGGATTAGTTAAGGAAAAATGAGGAGAAGACTCTCCATTGCTGGAGGTAGAGGCAGCACCACGGCTTTGGAACTCTAGAGTCCTAAGCGGCAATTCGTGCTGTCTCTGTTTCTCTTTTTCCTCAAGCTGTCTCTCCTCCCTCCCCTTCTCATGATGTCTTTCCTTCTCTCTTTCTCTCTTCCTGCGGATTTCCATTTCCTCATCCATTTTCCTCTGCTGTAATAGACGGTCTTCCGCTTCTTTCCTCTTAGCTTCTTCTCTTTCCTCTTTAGCTTCAGCTGCTTTCCTCTCCGCATCATATCTGTCAAGTTCGTCCCTGACAAAAGCTTTCGCTTCTTCTCCGTCAAAACCTTCTTCTCTCGCCTAGTCCCTGAGGAGCTGTCTAAGCTTCGCCCTCTCTGCCATAATAAGTCAGTGGCTGAGACTTAGTCAAGAAAGAAATAGGAAAAAGAATACACTGGTTCCTTCCACTTACGAGAAAATACCAAAACAAAAGATGATATACTTTAACCAAGAATACCTCCTCCAAAAATATTAAAGTATCTAACTATCGCTGCTATTAATCGGCAATAAAGCACCTAATGCAGACGACTACGCTAAATAAATGGTAGTAAAGATTACTCACTGAAAAATAAGTTGCTACAGTGGAAGCAAAATAATTATTGCAAACATTTAAGGAAAAAAAAATCCCCTTCATTTTAAGTCCACTATAAGTTCACCCCTGAAGGCTGTTAGGGTAAGGGAGGCAATTTACAGGACGTAATTGTCTGAACGCACTCCTTAGCTTAGCTCAAACACCTACTTCTTCAGAACCCTGTGAATGTTATACACTCACAACTTTACCAGCGTTTAGTATTACAAAATCAGTAATTAACATATATTCCGACAAAGTCAACATGTAATTCAAATGTATATTATTCAAAATGCTGTGGAAAAAAAATTATTACTTGTGTGGACAGCACGCTCATAAACAGATCGTTAGTCTAGGGGATAGTTATTTTTAAAAGGTACAATACTCACAAGACATCACACTAGAATAAAGAAAATTAATGCTGCAAACGAGCTGATATTCGTATTTGCTCAGGACTAGAGTTCAATTCCCGGTAAAACGAGCCACCATTCTGTCGTAGATTTTTGATAGGGGAATTAAGACTTGGGTTGGTCCCTTCTGAATAGATTAGATTTAAATAAGTGATAGTCCCAGTGAGAGATAGTAATAGCAATAGATTTCCACGAGTGAGATGGTAGACTGTGATAGAGGATGTCTCTGAAATCGAGAAATCTTCTCTCTTTCACCTATCTTCTACGACAGCTTTAGAGGAGTCAGACAGTCTAAGCACATATATATATATATATATTAATATATCTCTATCCACTCACGTCCACGCACATACAAGTGACGACAGTTAGACACACAGACGTGGAAAAACTATAACAATGATTATACAGATATTTTGGAACGAAACTGACCGACATGATGGAATAATTATTGAGTAGTTTAATTATCATAGCAAACTTCTCTCACAACATATAAAATTACATCAAAAGCATATACACATAATCACAAAAATCAAGGAATGCTACAATAGTGATAGACCCGTTTGTATGATCCTTCCCCCTTGATATATAGCTCACAGTCCCGTTAGAAGAAAGTGATAACCCCAAAGAGTCACAGATACATATGATTGAGTCTATGGTTTCCCCCTTTTTAAGGTATTGACAGACTTGATACTCTGCTCTATTTTAAGGGAAAATATTGTTAGCAATCACTTGCATAAAGAAAGTTAAGACAGCAAACTGGGTGCCAAAATACAATAATAATGAATCACTCAGACCTGCATTCACTCTATTCATTCAGCCGTGATCACGTGCATTTGTTCATACTCACAGCTTTGGTAGCCACTTCTGGAAAATACAATTTTTCAGGACATTTACATACAGAATCGTCAATGGCAGCCTTGACCAAGAAATCCCCAGTTCCAAAAAGACGGGTTGAATTCTCTGCTTCAGGGAACGATTCCTTGGGTGTTGTTATTTTTCGGATGTCTGTTTAAGTCACATTAAAATTGTCCCAGCACGAACATTAACAACAAGCACAGTGTCAAATGATTAGGTTTCTAGAAATGAAGAATGTCAGGTCGGTGTCTTCTCTCAGTATAGGAATTTTAGTTGGTCACACCACCATTTGTCAACATTGTCGGAAAAAGTTATTGATTGTAATATCTTACTTGCCACAAAGGCTAAAAATGTACTAGAGAGTTTGTGCAGAAATAATATCTGGCGCAAAGGCACATTATAAGAATTCAGTCTTTAATAAAACCGTTAGTGAGAGTTGTACTCTGTCTATTTATGGAGACACACGCACTGTCAGACAGGTGTTAACTTGTAAACCCACGTGGTTAAAGATAAAAATGTTTCTTCTCTCAACTTGTACTCAAAGCTGGCAAAGTTGGGTTACCCCAGTATTCACTGAATGTAAGAAAAACAACATCATATAAAATATTTATACATACTATGTACTCGTTATAACTTACATTTTTAAACTGCAAACGTACAGCTTGACTTATCATTTAAAACTTCCCGTAAAGTAAGTTATATACACAAAATCATCAATCACAATGAATTAGGAATACATACGTATTCCGTCAACACTCATGAGGCATCTAGCATTTATAAGTTAGTTAGAAAAATTATTCTTGTCTGATTATTTAGCAGTTAAATTAAATTTCTTTATAGCTACATGATTTATAAGCTAGAAATTATAAAGCATCCTGCTTTCCACTGAAACTCATCAGCTAGAGAATATAACAGACTTATAAATTATTCACTCTGCACAAAAGAACTCGGGAAATAAAATAAGCGATTTAACACTTAATCACTCACAAATTACTAGATATATTAAATATGATATTACCTTCGCACAGAACTACAGATGGTCGCACACTTAGAATTTATATGCTGATATATATATTTGAAGTCTAGAAGCTCGGCAATTTTCCGAACAAACTAAGAGCTTCGCTATACAGCTTATTCTATTCACGAACACTCTGTCTACTGCGAATTTAGGCGTAAGAATGAAAAACTAGTTTCAAACTCTGGTTAATAACTTAAACCAGACAAAGGATGTGCGTTACTTCCAAAACCCGATCTCTCCCCTTTCCTAACACCTACTTTAACTTAGACGCATGCCGTATGTGCCACCAGTGCGTCTTCACACCTACGTTAACAAACTGACCGAGAGCGCGTGTGTCAGATGCGAATATCAGACAACCCGTCTCCAATGAAGAGGCAGTTTTCACACTTCGCCGAGAAATCTCAACCACGAGCTCCGTGTCAGATGGAATTTCTAGACAACTGTCGGCTTTTAGAGCGCTGGAAATGGCAGTTTCCACACCTTACGCTGTCGTGACAGCTGAAAATGTAGACAACTGTCTGCTTCTATGTCTGAGTATGAAACATAATCGCACCTCTCGTCAGACTGCAGCGACTGACATGTTAGTTAATCTACTGCGTTTCTAAATGAGAACGCAAACGGTAAACTGAGAATGGGAAAGAAAATATTTTTCACAAACGAACGAATGCAAAAAATACAGGAAAAAGGTAAAGAGTGATAATAAAAAAAGAGGACACGGGTGGAAGAAAGGAAGAATATATAGAAAATTTAATGATCATAATATTCTCTGTGACAGAACGTCCCCCCTTCAAGATATGGAAGCACTCCATGTCTACGTTACGGAAATAAATTTTCTATATCAGTAGCTTCAGGGTGTCTATCCTCTTCCCTCTCATCTTCCCCCTCCATCTCTCTCCAATTCCTACTCAAGTCTACTCCCAAAGTTTCCTTTCTCTGGAATGTCTCCCATGCGCGCTTGAAAGAGCGTCGCCGCTTCTGACATTTTTGAAAGATTCGTGTGATTGCAGTGGAGTTTCCCTGCCACTATCGTCATCTTCGTCAGTTTTGGCGATCGTCAGGAGATGGTCGGAGGTCGGCACTGGTCTTTCCACGAATTTCTTTAGCAGATTCACATGGTAAACCTTCTCCTTTCCTTTGATAGAGATCTGATAATTGGTTCTCGAGATCTTTTTCAGGACGGTGAACGGCCCTTGCCACCCGATGCGTAGTTTGTTGCTTCCGGTTGGTAATAACAACAGAACTTTATCTCCTGGTTCCAATTCTCTTTCTTTCGCGACTTTCCTGTATCGGTTAGCGTGCTTTGTGCGTGCTCGCTTAAAGTTGGTCGTTGCTAGGTCCCATCCTAGTTTCAACCTTCCTTTTAAATCCGACACATATTTACTTGCTGAGACAACTGTCTCATCAGCACTCTGGTCTGTCAGTGACCAAAGTAAGGCTTCGAGCGGGCCCTTAATGGGTCTGCCGAATAAAAGCTTAGCTGGCGGAAATCCTGTGGAAGTATGAGGAGATTCTCTGTAGCCAAATAAAGCTGCCGGAATGCAACAATCCCAATCTTCAGGTTTCACTTGTGCCAGTTTACTTAACATCATGTTGAGGTTTCTGTTAACACGTTCTACTAGCCAATTTCTGGCCAGAGTGTAAGGCTTAGTGTAGATGTGCTGGTCCCTCAAGAACTTCACGATCTCATCCATCAACAGGTTTCGGTATGGAGATCCATTATCCGTCAACACTTGCTGAGGGAATCCCAACCGAGTGAAAATCTGCACGAGGGCTTCTGTGACATGCTTGACATCTGCGCATGTTAGCGTGATACCTTCTGCCCATAAAGTGCATGTATTGACTAAGGTCAGGATAAAGCTGTTCCTTCTTTTAATCCTTTCTAAGGGTCCTAAAATGTCGATCACAACCCGTTCGAATGGTGTTCCTACTATTGGCATTTCACCCAGAGACTGGGGGTGTCCGTTGCTTGGGTGGTACACGTTGGCCCTGGGCACTGGATTTGACATACCTGATAATATCCGTGATTACTCCTGGCCACCAATAATGAGTGGTTATCCGTTGGTTTGTGGCGTTCTGTCCCATATGTCCGCTGAAGGGAAGAGAGTGCCCAATTTCTAGGATTTGGCTTCTGTACTGTTTTGGTACTAGGAGCTGGTTGTAACCTTGGTCAGGCTTGCCCGTTCTGCGATAAAGTACGCCATCCTTAGAAAAAATGTCCCCGTGTGGTCTGGGTTCCTTAGCCATGGGCAGTTTCCTAAAGCAGGGTGCCAAAGTAGGGTCCTTTTGTTGCGCTTCTTTAAGTTCCATAGGTAACAAATTAGGCGCAGGCTCCCGTTCCTTCTTTGTTTGCCCTCTTGTAGTTACTGCTGCCACAATCGGCTCTTCCGGTTTCCCAATAGACACATTCTTCTTCTTTGATCCTTAGCCGCCGACCGTCAAAGCAGTCAGTGGCCATCACGCCTAGTGGCGTCTTGTAGGGCAACAACAAATTGATTCCACTTTGCTCGGTCGGTGGCCATCCTTCGTACAGTGCCCCACCTCTGGTTCATTCCCTGCATCTCAGCCTCCACAGTCCTCCGCCAGGTTGTTTTTGGTCGGCCTCTCTTTCGTTTTCCTTCAGAGGTCCAAAGCATGGCTGTTCTTGTGATGGCATCGGGGTTTCCGTAACGTGCGATTTTTTTTTACATAGACAGGGGAGTCAGCCCTATGCTAAAACCCCCAACCTGGAGGACCAGGGTACCAGCTTTTGTCTGACCCCTACCCACACAGACCAGTCCAGCTTGGTTGAACCTACCAGGAGTAAAACTCCCACTGGCATAGCTCTGGGGATTGTCAGGGTACGCAAGCTGCCATACCGCTACAAGGTATAGGTACCATTGATGGCAGAATAGACACATATCTACCGCCAAGTATGACTGGGTAGATGGGTTCATCCATAACAGCCGCTTTGATCACACCTCTGACAAAGTCAGAGTGTATCTCCACCAATGCGATGGGAAGCGCTGTAGGTGCCTCACTCTTAAGAACTCCACAACGTTCGACGGTCTCTCCTGTTTCTTGACCGGGTTTAACCAGGTGTCTGGCCACAATGCAATCATAAGAAAGCCCTGTGTCAAATAAAAACAAAGTTTGAGAACCGTTCAAAGTAACAGTACCTCGCGTAGAGGGTCAGTCTCCCTCTACAGGTTGGGAATCACTGTCAATAATTCCGCCTTGCGAGACTGCTAACAACCATCCGATTCGTTTCAGCTCGGTGTGCTCGCCCTGATCATTAGTCCCGTGCTCAAGGGTTCTCCCTTTCCCACCTTGTCCTTTCTGGCTGCGCTGCCATGAAGGGCGGTCGGGTTGATCAGAATGTTTACTGTGGTTGGGGTACTTGTTTTTGTAGAACTACGATTTTTCAGGAGCGGGGTTTTGGGATCCAGTTTCTCTGTGGTTATTCTGGTTAGAAGCATGAGAAGCATGAGAAGATTGGTCTAGATTATTCTTTCGAAAATGCCCTTCTGTCGGTTTACGTTTTGAGGCCGGTAATTCAGCCAGCGCATTTTGATAGGGCTCAGACTTTTCTAATATGTCTTCAAGCTTTTCTGCCCCCTGCTCAGTTAGGAATCTCCGGGTATCAGCGGACAAAGTGTTCTTTATTTGTTCTGTTATAACAAATTGGTCCAGTCCTTCATATGTAGAGGGGAGCTGCAAGAGCTCTAGGCACTTTGTCAAGTATCCCTTTAGACGGGAAGAGAACTGCTGAAAAGTTTCGGAGCTCTCTTTCCTGCTGTTGCGAAACAGTTGCAAAAATTTGCGAGCATTCATTTCAAAGCGCTCCAGTAACGCTTTCTTCAACACATCATAGTTGTCTTGTTGGCTGCTTTCCAGTTTGGCGTAAACATCATACACACTGCTTTTCAACGCCTGAGAAAGCTTCATATTCCAACACGACCTCTCTAAACCGTACAGAGTTGCAATATCTCAAATTTTTCTAGACACGTGTCAATCTTTTCATTGGGACAAGGGAAAGATTCTAGAGCGAAAGACATAGCGGTGAGGTAAAGAGATTGAGTGCCAGAAGGATTAGTTAAGGAAAAATGAGGAGAAGACTCTCCATTGCTGGAGGTAGAGGCAGCACCACGGCTTTGGAACTCTAGAGTCCTAAGCGGCAATTCGTGCTGTCTCTGTTTCTCTTTTTCCTCAAGCTGTCTCTCCTCCCTCTCTTTCTCATGTTGTCTCTCCTCCCTCCCCTTCTCACGCTGTCTCTCCTTCTCTCTTTCTCTCTTCCTGCGGATTTCCATTTCCTCATCCATTTTCCTCTGCTGTAATAGACGGTCTTCCGCTTCTTTCCTCTTAGCTTCTTCTCTTTCCTCTTTAGCTTCAGCTGCTTTCCTCTCCGCATCATATCTGTCAAGTTCGTCCCTGACAAAAGCTTTCGCTTCTTCTCCGTCAAAACCTTCTTCTCTCGCCTAGTCCCTGAGGAGCTGTCTAAGCTTCGCCCTCTCTGCCATAATAAGTCAGTGGCTGAGACTTAGTCAAGAAAGAGATAGGAAAAAGAATACACTGGTTCCTTCCACTTACGAGAAAATACCAAAACAAAAGATGATATACTTTAACCTAGAATACCTCCTCCAAAAATATTAAAGTATCTAACTATCGCTGCTATTAATCGGCAATAAAGCACCTAATGCAGACGACTACGCTAAATAAATGGTAGTAAAGATTACTCACTGAAAAATAAGTTGCTACAGTGGAAGCAAAATAATTATTGCAAACATTTAAGGAAAAAAAAATCCCCTTCATTTTAAGTCCACTATAAGTTCACCTCTGAAGGCTGTTAGGGTAAGGGAGGCAATTTACAGAAAGTAATTGTCTGAACGCACTCCTTAGCTTAGCTCAAACACCTACTTCTTCAGAACCCTGTGAATGTTATACACTCACAACTTTACCAGCGTTTAGTATTACAAAATCAGTAATTAACATATATTCCGACAAAGTCAACATGTAATTCAAATGTATATTATTCAAAATGCTGTGGAAAAAAAATTATTACTTGTGTGGACAGCACGCTCATAAACAGATCGTTAGTCTAGGGGATAGTTATTTTTAAAAGGTACAATACTCACAAGACATCACACTAGAATAAAGAAAATTAATGCTGCAAACGAGCTGATATTCGTATTTGCTCAGGACTAGAGTTCAATTCCCGGTAAAACGAGCCACCATTCTGTCGTAGATTTTTGATAGGGGAATTAAGACTTGGGTTGGTCCCTTCTGAATAGATTAGATTTAAATAAGTGATAGTCCCGGTGAGAGATAGTAATAGCAATAGATTTCCACGAGTGAGATGGTAGACTGTGATAGAGGATGTCTCTGAAATCGAGAAATCTTCTCTCTTTCACCTATCTTCTACGACAGCTTTAGAGGAGTCAGACAGTCTCAGCACATATATATATATATATATATATATATATATATATATATATATATATATATATATTAATATATCTCTATCCACTCACGTCCACGCACATACAAGTGACGACAGTTAGACACACAGACGTGGAAAAACTATAACAATGATTATACAGATATTTTGGAACGAAACTGACCGACATGATGGAATAATTATTGAGTAGTTTAATTATCATAGCAAACTTCTCTCACAACATATAAAATTACATCAAAAGCATATACACATAATCACAAAAATCAAGGAATGCTACAATAGTGATAGACCCGTTTGTATGATCCTTCCCCCTTGATATATAGCTCACAGTCCCGTTAGAAGAAAGTGATAACCCCAAAGAGTCACAGATACATATGATTGAGTCTATGGTTTCCCCCTTTTTAAGGTATTGACAGACTTGATACTCTGCTCTATTTTAAGGGAAAATATTGTTAGCAATCACTTGCATAAAGAAAGTTAAGACAGCAAACTGGGTGCCAAAATACAATAATAATGAATCACTCAGACCTGCATTCACTCTATTCATTCAGCCGTGATCACGTGCATTTGTTCATACTCACAGCTTTGGTAGCCACTTCTGGAAAATACAATTTTTCAGGACATTTACATACAGAATCGTCAATGGCAGCCTTGACCAAGAAGTCCCCAGTTCCAAAAAGACGGGTTAAATTCTCTGCTTCAGGGAACGATTCCTTGGGTGTTGTTATTTTTCGGATGTCTGTTTAAGTCACATTAAAATTGTCCCGGCACGAACATTAACAACAAGCACAGTGTCAAATGATTAGGTTTCTAGAAATGAAGAATGTCAGGTCGGTGTCTTCTCTCAGTATAGGAATTTTAGTTGGTCACACCACCATTTGTCAACATTGTCGGAAAAAGTTATTGATTGTAATATCTTACTTGCCACAAAGGCTAAAAATGAACTAGAGAGTTTGTGCAGAAATAATATCTGGCGCAAAGGCACAGTATAAGCATTTAGTCTTTAATAAAACCGTTAGTGAAAGTTGTACTCTGTCTATTTATGGAGACACACGACTGACAGACAGGTGTTAACTTGTAAACCCACGTGGTTAAAGATAAAAATGTTTCTTCTCTCAACGCTGGCAAAGTTGGGTTACCCCAGTATTCACTGAATGTAAGAAAAACAACATCATATAAAATATTTATACATACTATGTACTCGTTATAACTTACATTTTTAAACTGCAAATGTACAGCTTGACTTATCATTTAAAACTTCCCGTAAAGTAAGTTATATACACAAAATCATCAATCACCATGAATTAGGAATACATACGTATTCCGTCAACACTCATGAGGCATCTAGCATTTATAAGTTAGTTAGAAAAATTATTCTTGTCTGATTATTTAGCAGTTAAATTAAATTTCTTTATAGCTACATGACTTATAAGCTAGAAATTAAAATGCATTCTGCTTTCCACTGAAACTCATCAGCTAGAGAATATAACAGACTTATAAATTATTCACTCTGCACAAAAGAACTCGGGAAATAAAATAAGCGATTTAACACTTAATCACTCACAAATTACTATATATATTAAATATGATATTACCTCCACACAGAACTACAGATGGTCGCACACTTAGAATGTTTACGCTGATATATATATTTGAAGTCTAGAAGCTCGGCAAATTTCCGAACAAACTAAGAGCTTCGCTATACAGCTTATTCTATTCACGAACACTCTGTCTACTGCGAATTTAGGAGTAAGAATGAAAAACTAGTTTCAAACTCTGGTTAATAACTTAAACCAGAAAAAGGATGTGCGTTACTTCCAAAACCCGATCTCTCCCCTTTCCTAACACCTACGTTAACTTAGACGCATGCCGTATGTGCCACCAGTGCGTCTTCACACCTACGTTAACAAACTGACCGAGAGCGCGCGTATCAGATGCGAATATCAGACAACCCGTCTCCAATGAAGAGGCAGTTTTCACACTTCGCCGAGAATCTCAACCACGAGCTCCGTGTCAGATGGAATTTCTAGACAACTGTCGGCTTTTAGAGCGCTGGAGATGGCAGTTTCCACACCTTACGCTGTCGTGACAGCTGAAAATGTAGACAACTGTCTGCTTCTATGTCTGAGTATGAAACATAATCACACCTCTCGTCAGACTGCAGCGACTGACATGTTAGGTAATCTACTGCGTTTCTAAATGAGAACGAAAACGGTAAAGTGAGAATGGGAAAGAAAATATTTTTCGCAAACGAACGAATGCGAAAAATACAGGAAAAAGGTAAAGAGTGATAATAAATAGAGGACACGGGTGGAAGAAAGGAAGAATATATAGAAAATTTAATGATCATAATATTCTCTGTGACAAGTACTTTAGGAAATGTTAGGTTGGTACTTCACTCAGTACAAACAATTGATTGCCACACCACAACTTGATCAAAAAACCGTCGGAAATGTTATTGTTGTAATTTCTCTTGCCACAGGGCTGAATATTACAATGAGAATGTTAGGAAGAATTATAATCAGGCTCGATAGGCCCAGTTATTTCATTTAGTATTAAAGTTCGTGAGATGAGTACTCTGTCTTTTTTCTGGATGCACACAAAATGCCAGACAGGTTGTAACTTGGAACCTCACTTATTTAAATTACAAAAATATTTCTTCTTTGATTTATTCTCATATACTGAAAAACAGCTGGTAGAGGTTGGGCTGATCCAAACTGTATAAGGAAGAGAAAAGTACAAAATACTTAACCATAATATTATACACACATCCTATCCTAGCCTCGCGTAAAATATACTATTCACTTCGGTTATTAACTTTAAGTTAAGGACTATAAGCTTAGCGCTAGTCTCATCGTTTAAACTTCCGTGAAATAAATTATAGTCATTACAAAAATCAATCATCATGAATTAGAAATACATAAGTATCTCGTCAATACTCAATGATGAATCAGTGCATTTACTAATTAGTTAAAACATTCTCTGACTGGTTACTAGCAATTTAATTAAATTTGTTTATAGCTGTATGAGTTTTAGCTAGAAATAGTAATTTATTTTGCTATCCACTGTAACGCCGTAACTTAAAGAATATAACTGACTTATCATTTAATCACTCTGCACATAAATCTAGTGAAGATATAATAGGCGATTTATCACTTAAATCACTCACAAATACTATCAATATATTTACCTCGCACAGTACTACTTAAAACTATCCTCCAACGAAACTGAGAAATTCTACTTAAATAAAAGTGATTTCTAGAACGTAGCTAGGTTGTCTAGCGAGACTGTGGATGTCTGAATGACTGAAGTCTAAATCTGCTGTGGTATAAATATATCTCTGATGAATAGAAAATCATTACATTATCGAAACCCCAGACTCTCTCTACCACATGTTCGCACCTAGAGGAAAATCTACATAAATTCTATCTCATTCTGCAAATTTCTCACGCTGAAGCCGAAACAGACTCGCAAATCGAGCGGACAGTCTCTCTTTGATCTTGCGTAACATGATTTACCAGACCGTGCAAGAGATTTCTACTCTCCAGACTTCACACTATTACTTGCTTGCAGACTATGGTCATAAACGAAATACACGCACGCTCGTCTTTCATCTCAAATCTTTCACCTTGAATAAGTATCTTATAGGCGAGCAGATTAGAGAAAAGGGATAGACGATCGTCTTACTTCTTATCCCTGTCAAGAACGAATTAACACGATTCGGTCTCATCAAAGAACCTAGCTTAACAGCAATAAAATGCGTTGCTAAATTAGCAAGAAAAAGACAAAGGTATGAATGGGAGAGTTTTATCTTAACAATCGAGCGTTTGCAAAAGGAAGGGTAAAAGAGCGAAAGAAAGGTAAAAGAGCGGAGGAAAAAGGAAAAGACAAGTGTAGAATAAAGAATAGATATCTGAAATTTATTAATCATAAATCTCTCTGCCACAGACGTCCCCCCTTTAAGATATGGAACCACTCCATGTCTACTTTATGGAAATCAATTTCCGATATCAGTAGCTTATGCGTGCCTGTTATCTACACTATCGTCTCCCCCCTCCGTCTCTGTCCAATTCCTATTCATGTCTGCTCCCATAGTCTTCTTTCTCTGGAATGTCTTCCGTGTGCGCTTGAAAGAGTGTCGCCGCTTTTGACATCGTTGAAAGATTTCGTGTGTGTGCAGTGGAAATTCCCTGCCACTATCGTCATCTTCGTCAATTTTGGCGATCGCCAGGAGATGTTCGGAGGTTGGCCCTGGTCATTCCACGTGTTTCTTTAACAGATTTACATGGTAGACCTTCTCCTTTCCTTTAATAGAGATCTGGTAGTTAGCCTTTGAAATCTTTTTAAGGACGGTAAACGGCCCTTGCCACCCGATGCGTAGTTTGTTGTTTCCGGTTGGCAGTAACAACAAAACGTTCTCCCCTGGTTGTAGTTCTCTCTCTTTCGCGACTTTCTTGTATCGGTTAGCGTGCTTTGCGCGTGCTCGCGTAAAGTTGGTCGTTGCTAGGTCCCATCCTAGTTTCAACCTTTCCTTTAATTCCGACACATATTTACTGGCTGAGACAACTGTCTCATCAGCCTTCTGGTCTGTCAGCGACTGAAGTAATGCTTCAAGTGGCCCCTTAATAGGTCTACCGAATAAAAGAGTCGCTGGGGGAAATCCTGATGAAGTATGTGGGGATTCTCTGTAGCCAAATAAAGCTGCAGGAATACAAAGGTCCCAATCTTCAGCTTTCACTTGTCCCAGTTTACTTAACATCATGTTGAGGTTTCCGTTGACACGTTCTACTAACCCACTTCCGGCCGGAGTATAAGGCATTATGCAGATGTGCGGGTTCCTCAAGATCTTAAGATCTCATCCATCAACAGGTTTCAGTATGGAGATCCGTTATCCGTCAACACTTGTTGAGGGAATCCCAACAGAGTAAAAATCTGCACGAGGGCTTCTGCGACATGCTTGGCATCCGCGCATGTAAACGGTATAGCTTCTGCCCACATAGTGCATGTGTCGACTAAGATCAGGATGAAAATGTTCCTTCTTTTAGTCCTTTCTAAGGGTCCTAAAATGTCGATCACTACACGTTCAAATGGTGTTCCCATTATTGGCATTTCACCCATGGAAACTGGTGGTGTCCGTTGCTTGGGTGGCACACGTTGCCACTGGGCACATGATTTCACATACCTGATAATATCAGTATTCATTCCTGGCCACCAAGAATGAGGAGATATACGTTGATTTGTGGCGTTCTGTCCCATATGTCCGCTGAAGGGAAGAGAGTGCCACATTTCTAAGATTTGGCTTCTGTACTGTTTCGGTACTAGGAGCTGATTGTAACCTTGGTCAGGCTTGCCCGTTCTGCGATAAAGTACGCCATCCTTAGAAAAAATGTCCCCGTGCTGTCTAGGGTCCTTAGCCATTAGCAGTTTCCTAAAGCAGGGTGCCAAAGTAGGGTCCTTTTGTTGCGCCTCTTTAAGTTCCTTAAGTAACAAATTTGGCGCAGGCTGCCGTTCCTTCTTGGTTTGCCCTCTTGTAGTTACTGCTGCCACAATTGGCTCTTCCGATTTCCCAATAAACACATATCTACCGCCAAGTATGACTGGGTAGATCGGGTCATCCATAACAGCCGCTTTGATCACGCCTCTGACAAAATCAGAGTGGATCTCAACCAATGCGATGGGAAGCGCTGTAGGTGCATCACTTCTAGAAACTCAACAAAGTTGGACGGTTTCTCTTGTCTCTTGACCGGGTTTGACCAGGTGCCTGGCGACAATGCAATCATAAGAAAGCCCCATGTCAAATAAATAAAAAGTTGCAGAACCGTTCAATATAACAGTACCTCGCGTTGAGGGTCTATCTCCCACAGGTTGAGAATCACTGATATTTATTCCACCTTGCGAGACTATTAGCAAGCATCCGATGCGTTTAGGCTCGGTGTGCTCGCTCTGATCATATGTCCCGTGCTCAGGGGTTTTCCCTTTGCCACCTTGTCCTTTCTGACCGCGCTGCCATGTGGGACGGTTGGGTTGAATAGTCTGTTTGTTGTTGGGGTACTTGTTTTTGTAGAACTTAGACTTTTCAGGAGGGGGGTTTTGAGGTCCAGTTTCTCTGTGGTTATTTTGGTAAGAAGCATAATATTGGTCTAGATTATTCTTTCGAAAAGGCTCTTCTATCGGTTTACGTTTTGTGGCCGGCAGTTCGGCCAGCGCATTATGATATCGCTCAGACTGTTCCAAGATGTCTTCAAGCTTTTCTGCACCCTGCTCAGCTAGAAATCTCCGGGTGTCAGCAGATAAAGTGTTCTTAATCTGTTCGCATATAACGAACTCCCCAAGCCCTTCATAGGTAGAGGCGAACTGAGACAGCTCGAGGCACTTTGTCAAGTATCCCTTTAGACGAGACGAGAAGTGCTCTCCTTCCTGTTGTTGCGAAACAGTTGCAAAAAGTTTCGCGCATTCATTTCAAAGCGCTCAAGCAAAGCTTTCTTCAACACGTCGTAGTTGTCTTGTTCGCTACTTTCCAGTTTAGAGTAAACTTCATACGCAGAACCTTTTAGGGCGTGGGAAAGTTTCATACACTAACGCGACCTCTCAAAACCGTACAGAATTACCATTTTTGCAAATTTTTCTAGCCACGTGTTAATCTTCTCGTTATGACAAGGGAAAGATTCTACCTGGACAAAAATTGAAGTGACATTTATCAGCATCCTACGTACCATAGTGAAGCGAGCGTTTCCCAAGATTTGAATTTATTAGCCTTAGAGAAGCTGGGACTTGTTTCGCCAAAACACACCCTTGGATGGGCTGTATGTTCCTTAAACAATTGTTCCAGATGTGGTGAGAGTGCCTATTAGGTAAGAACGCATGTCTTTGTGATCACAAGTGTGTCAGAGCGAGAAAATGCAGGGATGATATAATTCTTTGATTTTATAATCCATATATCCATTGAGTGTGTTTTTCTTCGTAAAGATTACATATGCTATCTATTTCAGAGTAGATTACAGGAAAAACCTCTGTTATTTACGGTAGAGAGAAATCCTAGACCATAGTGTATAAATTTGTGACTCTTTGTGGCGAATAACTTCTCTTATAACGGGATCTTGGTTCAACAGAGGGGGAAAGGATCACGCCTATGGGTCAACTCTGTTATTGATTCCTTAACCTATGTTTATTTGTGTATTGATTTGATAGTCTAAATTTATTTACTGTGTTGTGTAATTCTGTATGATAAATAAAATTTACATAAACTTATTCAAGTGTTGGTCAGCTCGTCCAAAAATATCTATATTCCATTGTTATAGTATTCACGTTTGTACGTCTAACTGTCGTCACTTATGTGTGTGTGTGTGTGTGTGTCGGTGAGTGGATGATATATAGTACATCTATATAACTGAGTTATCTGTCTGACAAATACTTTCTGTTGTAGAGATAGGCTGAGCGAGAGGATCTCCTTGAGTCTCAGGGACAGAATTCCCTAGTTTCCACCCTCTCACTCGTGAAAATCTATTTCTATTATTATCTCCCACTGAGCTATCACCTGTTCTATTTCTATTCAGAAGGGACCAACCCAAGTCTTAATTCACCTATCACAAATCTACGACACAACTAACAGGACCTTCACAACTAACCAAATATTGGATCTGGTTAATTCAATTAAGGCAGTAACACTCAGCTATGTTCGCCGGCCCCTTCATTTGAACCAAGCAGATGCATAAAACTAAAGAACGCCCTTGAATTCATCGACCATACAATGAGGTATTCAAAAAAATTCATGAGTCCCTCCAACCGCCCAGTTAATACAGGAACATATATATACGAAAATACATAGAACATAGAAGAAGCACTCTTGCAAACAAGGTTCTCAGCATCACACGCTGTATGTAACTTTATATATACTTATCTGAATGCCAAAAATAAAGATTCTCCTGGTTTTTGCCTCCTTTCCAAGGAATGATGATACGCACTCTGTGTAGACCAGGTTAGGTTTAGAATTCAACATCTGCGCACTCGAACAAGACTGCCATTTTGTCCGTCGTGTTCTTGATATACTTGGTGAACAAATCTTGAGTGTAGGCCATCATCGGGCATAAAACTTCATGTTATCACCTTAAATTTTATAGGAAAGTCTTTTTCCTTCAACAACTTCACCTTCTGGGGTAGATACTTGAGAACTAGGACAGCAAATAAAGTTCTTTCATCCCCACACAGGTCAGCAGACGACACACACCGCCATTTTGAAAATTTCTGATTATTTTCAAACAACGTAGTCCCACGACTTGAAAAATTTCTCCTGAGATCAGCATTCTACATTTGATTCAGGAACCCGGCTTGAGGCCACCATTTTAGCTGTTGTGTGTCTTTATATTATTATATGGATCGTTTGAGTAAACGTCTTGTTACTCTGACCAATAGTACTTGGGTAGGAATGCTTGACACCACAGACAGCTCATAACACACTTGAAAATATCAATGTCACCACAAAGGCCAAGTGGACAATCAATACACTGTTTATTTTACTCAACGTTGCTCCTCATAGATAATCTTGAAATCCATATATCTTATTGCATCACATAAACAGTCATCAGTATAGCCCTGTACCATCTGTAGCTAGAACACTGTCCTCGACAGATTTACCCACGTTTTAAATTAAGTTCAGACTCACGTTCTTCATAGAAATCATAATTCCTTTCACAAATATACTAGCATCATCTCACGGAGGTATATGGACGATCTAGTGATGGAACATTATAGGAATATGTAATGAAATAATATAATTCTCAGGAGCTCAGAGACATACGTCCACTTGCCACAATGAAACACACAGAAGACCCTAGCAGACAAACGCCCACTTTTGAGAATCCCGACCTTAACGTTTTCGAACTGAACCTGAAGGCAATGACGTAACTTCATGTTTCCAAGGACTACCGATAATAAACAAACATGAATCCTAGTCGAATCATTTAATAACATCGACAGACATGTTATGAATTTTACTCATAACAGATGGTTTGACCATGTCTGCAGAATGGGAGAAGATCGGCTACCACGAAAAGCATTGGAAACAAAGAGCCAGGGATCCAGACCCCTAGGACGACCCATAGTCCGCTGAGAGGACAAAATTAGACAATCTTTGAAGGTCCAAGGACTAGAATGGAACCAGGTCAAGAGGAAGACAGCCGATAGGATAGTCTGGCGCTCTCTCTTCCAAACCTCTACACCTCACGGTAGAAGGGGAACGACTAAGTAAGTAAGGATGTCTACGTCATACGAGGCTGGAAACCTCAGCATATAAAATGATGGTTTCATAACCACCACTACAAGAGCTGTTGACTGCTTTACGTGGGTTTCTCATAGAGAACCAAAAGCAGAGGTAGTCCCAAGTTCCATATGGAGCCGGGAGTGGATGATGACGGAACTGATGTACATACTTATTATACTAACCTTTTCAACCAGTGCAAATGTAAATGTTAACATGTTCAATATAAATGCAATGGATGTCTTCCGCTCACTGGGATTAAGATTAATGCTCAGAGGGGGTAAAGTTCTGAGGCATATGGGATGGTGGAATGAAATACTCGGGAGGGTCTTTGTTCTCTTTTATTTCATGATACTAGTCGGTGGTACCAATTGGTGGTGCTATCTGTGGATCAAGTGTGTGGTATAAATGGCGAGCAGTAATAGTCATCTTCAGCAGACGGGTCTTAACAGACGCTGGACCATCTTTGCAACTCCGCCACGATTCTACGAGGGACGTGTTGCGACGACCAGACTTGATTAGTGACGAGACTGAACCAGTCCATAACCTGCAAAGAACAAGCATCGGCTGGCACAAAAACCAACTGACAACTTACTGTCTCTAATAACAAGCTTCTCAAATCAGACCATCATCTGTGATGAAATTTTAAAGACGCTATGTAAATCACCCCATTTTTATTTATTTTACATTTGTTAACGATAATTGATAATTAAATAATTAAATTTGTTATCTGTAAATATACAAATTTATAGTTGATGTAGTCATTTTGAGTGAACTTCACGCGTAAGTGTCAGTCATTTTAAATACCTACAATAAAACTATTTAAGTAATATTTTACTGAGTTAAATCAGTTGGGGGTTCGCCAGAACGAGCAAAATCCTCACTCATAGAAGTTCAGGAAAGATTAAAAGTTTACACGGCCTGGGTCCTGTCAACCGTAGTACTTGATTTCGTTACATTCGTATGAGGCTCCCTAGAATTGAAGAACCCTTCTTCAATTCACATCTCTGCCAAGAATAATCTTGAGCGAAAAGTAGACACCTTTGAAGACCCTCGGTAGATACCCTGAATTTTGGCCACTGTTGGACCAGCGCTGCAGATCAAGGGGAGTAAATACCGTGACAAATATAAATGTCTTTGTTTTTTAACTTTGCGCGCCGGGCGAAGTTAGATGACGCAGTGGCGGAGCACGGTATATTTTTTGTGTCCCTATTGCATTCTCCTATAGATTTACTATTCAACCCTGTAACTAAATTTTCAGTTCATGAATAACATTAATTAGAATCAATTTACAACATTTATTTAAATTAAATCTACTGAGCCTAAAATGAAATCCTATTTTGGCTTAAGCCAGTTATTTAAGAGAAAATTAATATGTTTAGCCAATGAGTTTTTGTTTTATTCATGAAAGGGACAGAATGAGATTAATTTGAAGAAAGATAAATTAAGTTTGACTACCTTTTTCAAGAATGTTTGCCAAAACGTCCTTTTCGTTTTAAATATGGACGAAAACACTCTTGCACCTGACATATTTCATTAGCATCTTGTAGAGTACAATTTTGTATAAGAAGTTTAGTCCTACTTGAATAAGGTAAGCGAAAAATCAAGTAGGAAATTAAAAAGAGAAAAAAAAACTTAAATTTCTTCTACTTACGCTACTAACTTGTATTGCAGCTGATATCCTTTATGGAGTTAGAACCACACACACAGAGTAGACTAAACGTTGGCCAAAATAAACAGATTCACAGCAACAATCATTCTCTACTCAACAGAGCATTGACAATTATTATTGGACTAGTGCAAAAGCCCGTCATAAGACGGGAATTAAATTCAAAAGCACCAATACCTAACGGCAATTTTACTTATTCAAAAGTATTTAAAAAAACCCACTGTGCATCACCACAGTACACGAACTACATAGCAGCAGCAAGGATCCCAATGTGTGTATACGGGATCACATATTCTATAAATATATTATTTGTGCACACCGTCATTTGCGCATTCTTCTTTGGTAAGTGTTAATATTTTCGGGAGAGTACATATAAGGGAAACAATACAATTAATGTCTAACTTTCAACCAAAGTTGCACCCCTTAGCGTTACGCACTGACAGAAAAAGCTAGGATTTTATATATATATGATTTATATATAGGATAATATTTATGGATTTTGTGCCTGAGACCTGAAAATTATTTCAAGGATTCCTTCAGAATAAAAAAAGTTCAGAAAGGCTGCTATAGAGCATGGGAGTCACCACTACAGCAGGCCGCCTTGAGAGAAGCCTTCACAAAGCCTTCAGTCGCTCCTGCAGCAGTGGTTTCTGTAGAACTTGATGCTACACGACGAGGATGCCAGCCAATGCACAACCAAACTCTTATTAGTTGCCTTGAACGACATGTCATAAGGTGCAGTAGCCATATTATTTCTTTGTCTTATAAGAGTCACCCCCTCCCCCCGGGGGGACTACACGTATTGATAGTGTTGTTAATTTCTTGCAGTAATTGATTAAGAAGATTGTTTATATCTTAAATGATCGATAGAGGGATTTTCTACTTAAGATAAAAGGGACAGGGTTCGGAACCACGACACTTCATGCCTGTGGCGAGATGGATGTTAGATAATAAATAGTTGTGGCGTGTTGAAGGTTGGATAGATACATTAATTCCCAGAACTGGACAAGAGAACTGATGAACAATATGTATGGATGGCACAGGACGTCGGGTAGTTAACTGCACAGTCTAGATGGTAGCTGTAGAAGAGAGCTGTAAAGTAAGTCACCTTCTCTCTAGACCTATCCTATGCTCCAAGGGTGTTATATCAACTCGTATTTATTTACTACCAAGTTAAAAATTATTACTCGTCCTAACCACACAACAAAATTATAACTAGAAAGCTATAATTCAATAACTGCAGTTATAAAATAAAGGAATGCACTTTAATGGTGAATAATAACAGATTTGCACCTTTGATTTATAAATATTTCACAAAAATAAATAATAAAAAAACCATTTTGCAGAACCAATATAACGCGATTTTCAGTGTGTATCTGACCGTATCATGACCATGTTCAAGACGTCCCGGCTGTTAAATTGCAATCTTGAGTTAGAGAAGACAAAAGCAGGTAGAATCGCGTCATATCATAAATCTAACGCCTAGAATAGAAGAAATTTCTAATTAACAGGACACGATGGACAGCGTCAGCAGTGGGACTACCACATACATGCCACACGCTATGGTTTACCCATAATCTGTACGGGGTGTTTGCGTTTTCAGATGTGTACGGCCCGTACAAACGTCTGTACGGGTTTTTTCGCCTAATTATTAAACATACATATAAATCGATCGTCTTGTGCCACTACCGTAGCCGTAATTTGCGTCATTTTAAATGTTATTTGCAAGAGAGTTAGCTTCCGTTTCCGATCTCTATTTAGTAATGGGAGGATCCGCGTTTATTTTCTGTGAATTTTTAAAATCGCAATCAATCGGCATCGAACACGCGGCCATTTTCGCTCTAATTTTAATGGATTCTGACTCCGATGCGATGACAAGGAGATCTTTGTCTTTATTAGCGCTAATATCGGTTCTCAGAATATGGGTGACGGCAGAGATAGAAACGAAAGTAGAATGTCATTGCTAGTTTGTATAATTTTAGCGTTAGGATTAGGTTTATCGGAAAGGTTTAGGATTACGGCCGATTGTCACTGCTGACGAGGGCGTTTGTAGCTTTGCTACTGATGATGGGTGTAACGAAAAGATCGTCATTTGATTTGTATTGGTCAAATGACTTTCATTGAGATGCAAAGGAAAAGGACTCTTCGTCTGTTGGTTTTTTTTTTAATTAAAAAAAAAAAATTTAAATTAAAAAAAAAAAATTTTTTTATTTTTAAATCGGTTTTTTCATCTTTCCATACCTCTCTTCCTATCACATCTAACATGTACACAAACAAATTTTATATCATCAGATTCATCATTCATTTATTTCTATACAGTCCAAAAATTAGAGCAATTGACCAAAAAACTATAGAATTTACAAGTCATCCACTAAAAAAGGGGGTGTTGTGAAAAAGAATGCAGCTGTAGGGCACATTTTCGGGAACACAATGCAGCGTGCTAAAGGATAAGGTCCTATCAAACACAGGATTTCCTGGTCTGTTAGTGAACATTAAGCGCAGAAATAGACTGAATGATGACACGATCACATCATTTTTACAGTGCAAAATAAACTCAGACAAATATTGTTTGAGTTTTAAAATAAATGAAGACCTGTTTCAAAAGGCAAAGTCCCCATGCCTCTATGATGCAGCTGTAATTGAAATTTTTTTTACACGAATTAACTCTTTTGATACGTTTTTTCTGTCTTTTTTTTTTGTACAGGTTTTCCTGGTCTTTGTACAGGGTTTTTGAATTTTTTGTACAGGTTTTTCATCTCCGAGGTGTGGCATGTATGCTACCAGTGCATTTAAAGGGACAAAGGTTTTGTCTTTTTGTTTTAGTGGAAATTATTTGTACTTAAACAGGTGGTTTTATTTCATTTATACCCTATAGTCAATAGCAACGTTAAACGAAACTATTTTTTAAGTGTTTGGACATTTCTGCCCTCGGGCATTTGTTCTGCTCTAAGGAACGCCATTTTGACATCAATATTAGCTTATTTGTTCTTGTGATTTCAATTAACTCCTTCTTTTACATCTTCTTTTTGTTCAGTTTGAATTGCAATATGACTGTTATAGGTTTTTCTAGACTCCAGTGTTATTTCCAAGTATTCTTTGAATGAGATTCTTGTTTTCAAAGCAGGTTCGGTTAAAATAGAAAGGTACATTCAATAAGAATGTCGCAAGCTGGAATAGTTTCGATAAAATGAAGTATTTCTACAAATGACTTCCCGAACAGAGAATCTTATCATGTCTGTTCACAACCTCCAGTGGTCTTAATTAGTTGTTTTTTTTCACTTTCTCCTTTAACAAGTTGTTAGATTACTCTTTATCTTTTCTGTGTCGTTCTCGGCCTTTTTTTTTTTTTTTTTTTGTCGTTATTGTTGTCTGCTACCAGTCTGCAACTTTAATTTCTGCCACTCAAGACGCAGTAAATAAACGTTTATTGTAATTTTGTTCTGCAATTAATTGTCCTTTCGTCTCTAACTTAGTTCAATCTATCAGTCAATACCCTTTAGATCACCAAGGAGCAGAGCCCTTAAAAAACACTTGACAATGTTGTCGTGGTTGAGTTAAAGTGTAAGAGTATTTGTCGAGTTAGACAATTACAGTGAAATCGACAATCATAGGGAACTGACAAAGTTATAGATTACACATAGATAAGGTGTAAATAGGGGGTGGACTTAAGATCAACCTGGAAGATTGTTAAAAGTTATCTCTCTCTCCAAGCCTCAACACACTTATATAGTCTAAGCACCGCCCGCTCTCTCTCTTTTCTCTTATCAAAATTGGAGACTATAGTAAAGAGCTTGTAATATTAATTATGGATGAAGGGTCGTGAACAGCGCGTTAATAAATGAGTAAAATTTATTAAAGAAGAAAAATATATCTGAAAAATAATGCATATCATCACTACAACATAAGACAATCTCAATAATCACATTGAGTATACACATGTGAAATTACACCCCCAACAAATACACAAACCACCAACATAAAACCTGTAGAACATCTAGAAATGAATAAACAGAGTTCCAATCCGTCCGCTTTCGTGGGACCAAATGCAACAGCTCCAGTAAGTGTTTTTTTTTCGTGTAGATATCCTCCGTAGGTGATGGAATAACATAAATAAATCCACTGTAGGCGCTATCGTTGGTTACACCCTAATGGCGAGACAGGCTGTAGATGACTCTGTCTATCTTCGGCTGACCGCTCATATGTGCGGGGTTTTAAATGTCCAGGAAAACACACACAAGATGAGGTTTCTTTAGGAAAAATGGTTCATTGCGCTATTATCCCGGCGCTTAGAATTTGGCTTGCGTACTTGGTGGTAAATCCGGTATGGCTGTCTTGAACTATTATTGGTAACTGGGGTGCTCTGTTTAAGCACACACCTGGTGAATTTGATTCAGCTGAAGACGCTGGGTTGATAGGTATGTTGGAAGCCACAATGCTCTGACTGGTGATCAAAAAGCGAGTAGGAAACCACTACTGCAATATAAGCATTCCAGAATAGCGATGGCTCGTTGCACATTGCGTGAGCTTATTTCCCGTTAGAGGGATGGGCGTTGACAAAGGGTTGTATTTTAGGTAGGGGTGACAACTAGTAGTGCTAATTGCGTTCAGGAGCCTTAGAGCGATGAGAATGTTACGTTCGTCACCTAGACTCTTGCGATAGCAAATGCAGTATATTCTGAAACTGAGACCCAATAAGAGACGACCTTTACATCAAACAAACAATAAAATTACAATAACGTTATACTAAACAGTTATGCTCCACTATGGGATTTGAATTATTTTAATCATTGCTATGGTAGTTTCAAGCTGTCTTTTATCCATATAAATCTCCCTCCTGTTCCTTCCACTCTATCAATTTATCAGCATGCGCCTGCATAGGCTAATATATTTTGTACACACATGTACCTGTCAGTAAATCTAATAACTGAAGGAGAGCAAGGTAAGATGAACAATTTTATAAACAATAATTTAGAAAAACGGAATAAAAATTGCAATTAACTTTACCACAATAACAAACTTGCCAACTTGTGGTAGATTATGATTAAGTGATTTCATATATCTTTTTCTTTATCTTCATTTTTTTCTTCTACTTTCTCTGTCACCTACGCCTGTAGGAATTTAACCCTTCCATATTCAAACCTCTGTCTTTCTTCTAATTTAGCAAGCAGTTTATAGCTGTTAGCATTTAATTGCATCCTCTTTGATGCAGGTTTACGAGCAGACCTGGTCCCGCTCACCTGTAATTATCCCGGCAGCGATCATAAAAATCGCTGTAATGAGATCAGTCAGTGATGGAAAGGGGAAACAATTTGTCTAGTACCTTTGCCTGGATTCGTTTGTTGTAAGTTAATTTACAAGATGCGAACCGCCAAATCAAAGACTCTCGCTATAATTCATTTACGACCACTTCTGCAGATGGCGAGAGTGAGGCAATAATATATGTAGATTCTATTTCATCTAGATCTTAATATAGACCTGGCTTCGGCATTGGTGCGATAAAAGTTGTTTTATTCGCAGAATGAGATAGACTTTATGTAGATTTTCCAGTAAATGTTCTGACAGCAAAATCTACTCCGTCCTCTTTCAACTCAACACAAGGGATATCTAACCCTGTAGTTCCAGCTGACTGGATATGCTATTCATCTTACAACATTTAAGTGAATTTACAAAAAAATACAACATTTGACATTACATAATAAATAGCATGCGCATAGGGGTCGATACGCAAAAAAGGAAAAAGTAATAATCTCCCAAAATGTAATACATGGAAAATGCAATGCTATAGCTATAATAATAGGATGTGACTGAAACCTAAGATATAATGTTAGCTATGGCTGGTGCCTGCTGTCTGTGAAAGTTACAAACTGGTGTCTAACTACACAAGTAGGCATATACAATTTCCACCAAATCATTAGAAGTTTCTGTCAGAAAGTAATAAGTGACTATCTCCTATTAATTCATTGTTATGGGGCCTGCACATCCCTATTCAGTTTTAAGTGAATAACCTACACCGCTGACAGTTCCTTACAGTAATGACCGTTATTTTAGCCGACTCTTAACCCTATGGCAAGCACTGAATCGGACTACTCTGTTATCGTAAGTTTACCGTTAACCCATTGTAAACAATAACACTGACACCTGACTGCTTCGTCACCCGTTAACTAAGTCGGTAGGCGGCGCTACACTATCACTGAATTAATTACCGGGAGAAATCTTCAAAATGATTTCAATTCACACTCCTATCAGGTAAATATAAAGCTAACATATATATATATATATATATATATATATATATATATATATATATATATATTTATATATTAAATGATATATATATATATATATATATATATATATATATATATATATATATATATATATATATATATATATATATATATATATATATATATATATATATATATATATTGTAGATGTCTACTTACCCCGAGAGTGACGAGAACATAAGCAACACGATTTAGTTCTGTGTCTGCCTTAGTCTCATTTGGTCATCACGGGCAGGAAATATTTTACGAATGTGCTTGACTGATTAAATCTATCTAAATTTATAGTCTACAAATGACGCTACCACAGGACTGGCATAGCCTGTTTCCCACAGAGGTACGGCGTATAACATAATCCTAGGTAAGACAAATGTTATTACTAGAGACTACATCAGAGACAACAACCGCGATAAAATTTCCTACATATGACATAATGTTATTCTGGCACTCTCTGCGGCATTTTTCAAGGGCCACAACCAAATCTCTCAGAACGAACGTGAGTGTTATCTCCACTTAAATCGGAGATGAAGTCGGTTACCCAGACCTCAAAGGGTACCTCCCGCTAGCGGTCCGCTTCTTTAAAGAAACCCTCTCGCTCGTGATCAAACTCTGTTACCCGCAAGAGACATTCCTCTGGTCAGACAAACGTCAGGGCAGCTCAGTTAATATTATCGTATGCTGAGCTGACCACTACTGACCAGTGGGGAATTTATAAGGAAGGCTAGAATGAAAACAAAGCCGCGGGGTGGGGTCTGAGAGGGGAATAATGGTCTACGTAGGTAAAAATCTGGAAGAAAGGAAACTGACGGTGGAAAAAATCGAGGAAACCAGAAAATTAAAAGATAAGAAAAATGGGACGTGTTGGTAAAATAAAATTATCAGTCAAATCTGTGACAAATGTCAACAAATTAATTACGTAATTTGTAAACCTAAATGCAGTCTCACAAGTTTATTCATTCTTCTTCAAAGCGGCCTGGTGTGAGTTATACTGTATTTCTGCAGAATGTCTTTCTTGTTGGGATGTATTTCCCGTTGCAATGTGCCTAATGTTTTTTTTTCGCATTTATTAGTTTCTTGTTCTCTGTGGAGGGTCTTGCTTTTCTGTCCCATAATCGTAATCAGATAGAAAACAAAATGAGACTACTAGGTGAGCGGTCACAACAGTTATTAAGTTTGAAAATATGCACAGACAAGACTACTGAAATGACAGCACTTTGTATGTAGATGTCTTAAATTACCATTTAATCAGCATGATAAACATACGTACTTACAGGATACATACATACGTCTGAAATATATGTTATATGCTTACTTAGCACAGTACAGAACATTTAATCGAGGAAGTTGAGGGGAACTGCGGTAAGACGTGGAGTAAAATGGGTGGGTTTGAAAAAAAATCGAAAAAAAGTGATTCGTCTTACGAGAACAAAAGACAAAGAAAGTAGTCTACGTTACGGCCACAAGGCCTTCGTCAGGAAAAGAAAGAAAGTGAAGGCTAGATTGGAGACATAAGAACTTAAAGAAAAATAAATAAAAATAAAAATAAAACCTAGGTACTTTCCTGAAGGCGAAGCATGGCTGAAAAGGAAGTGACTTCTGACCCCGGATGTACACATTACATACTAAGAAACTAAAAACTAAAAAACGAAACTGAACAAAAAACTACCCAAATATAATAAAAGTGGGGACTGGAAATAGAAGAGGACAGAATAAGTAGGAGATAAATGAATATGAAATAAAAAATCAAGACAAATTAGAAAACGTGTACATCCATACATATTATGGAGGATGGCATAAAAATAGAAGAATAGGATAAGAGTGGAAAGAGTCCAAATAGAGCAAGAGAGGAGAGAGTGACCTCAGACAAAGGTTTGGAAAGTGTTGAGACCGGCTGGTTTTAGACACCCCATGCAGTGGATAAGACGGTTCTCAAGCTGTTCTCGGCTGGCAGTGTCAGAGGAGCAGGATCGGATCGCAGTGACCTGGATGTCGATGGGACCCTGGTGGTCAGGACTATTGAAGTGTGTGGCAACTGGTGTGGACTTTTGCATAGAGATGTCATTTAAGTGCTGGCTGAATCTGTCCCCAAGTCGTTTGCCTGTTTGGCCAATATAGGTTTTGCAGCAACGTTTACATATGATCGTATAAATGACATTACGCGATTCACACGTGAAGCTACTAGTGATGGTGTACGTAGCCTTAGGAAAGGACACCTTCTGGGTTGAGATGACATACTTGCACGTGTTGCATCGTGTCCGACCACAGGGTAGTGTGCCAAAGTGAGTGGCATTCTCCTTTGGGAGACGGCTGTGAACAAGAAGATCCTTCAAGTTCTTGTCGCGTCTATATGCCACCAAAGGTGCTTCACCGAATACTTCTTGGGTCGCAGGCTCTGCTTGGAGGATAGGGAGGTGGCGGAAAAGGATCTGTTTGACAGCAGTGCTGTGAGGGTGATGGGTCAAGATTAATTTGACTCTATCTGAAGTGGATTTATAGTGAGGTATGAGGGCCTCCTGACGAGAGATGGGGAGCATACGTTGGAGAGCAGAGGTGAGAACATGTTCCGGATAAATTCTGCTACGGAAGAAATCCAACATCTCATTTGCTCGGAAGTGGAAGTCATTGTCGTCTTGGCACAAACGGCGGAGGCGGAGAAGTTGTGAAAAAGGAAGGGAGTCACGACAGGCCCGAGGATGAGAAGAGGTATGCAGGAGGTAGCTGTGGGCATCTGTCGGCTTGTAGTATACTGAGGTATTAAGGCCGGAGGGCGTGATAGAAATAGTAATGTCAAGGAAGTTGACAGATACTGTGGAGACGAGGGAGGTGAACTTGATGGTGGGGTGAAAGTGGTTGACAAAGTCGATGAAGCGATATAAATCAGTCTCAGACATATCTGTGAGACCTATGCCATCATCGATATATCTGCGGTAAAACCTGGGGAAAGGACCGGAGTATTGTTGCCATATCTGATGCTCCATATGGCCCATGAACAGGCAGGCATAGCTAGGAACCATCTTCGTTCCCATGGCAACACCACTAATTTGTTCAAAAAACTGACCATTGAATGCAAAGGAATTCAGTTGAAGGACCAGTTCAGCAAGACGGAGAAGAGTGACAGTGGATATAGAAGGGCAAGTGCGTTGGTCAAGAAAAAAACGAAGAGCTCGGAGACCATCAGAGTGGGGAATAGAGGTGTACAGAGAACAGACGTCTAACAAGAAAAGACGGTAGGAGCAGTCTGCTGAGAGTCGGATAGAGGAGAAAGTTGTAAGAGCATGATTGGTGTCTTTGACAAAGGAGGGAAGATTCTCAACGATAGGCTGGAAAATGCTATCGAGGAAGTGAGAAATGTGTTCAGTAGGACAGGGACAGGCTGAGACAATAGGTCTGCCAGGGTTTTCGATCTTATGAATTTTGGGGAGCATGTAGAATACAGGCTTGCCCAAAGAGCTGTCATGAATCCTAAGACGAGAAGCTTCGGGAGGAAGAGCATTACTAGTGATGAGCTGTTTAATAGTGTTGTGTACAATGCGATTGTTAGAGACAGTCGCATCGCTGGTCCTGGGCCTGTAAAAAGAGCCATTGGTCAACTGGTTATTACCTTCACTTAGGTATAAGTCCTTCTGCCAGACGACAATGGCTCCTCCCTTGTCAGCCGGTTTGATGACAATGTCGTCTCTACGGCGAAGAAGGGAGAGAGCGCAGGACTCTGCCGAAGTGAGATTGGAATAATGCATACATATTATGGAGGATGGCATAAAAATAGAAGGGGACAAGATGCAGGAGGCAGCGGCGCGCCAATGGGAGCCCTGGCATAAGGTGATAAGGCTCAGTGTACCAAAACTGTAACCATAAAAAAATAAAACACAATAAATCAGTCACACATAAAAACTGGCATTTTTTGTAGACGTAGAGGTCTGAAACGCGAAGACAAGAGGCCTTTCGTTGAGGACCAGTATTAAAAAATGACTTTAACCGAAGGTGACACATTTTTTAAATATTTTTAAGGTTCAGTTTTTCGTTGTGAATTACAATTTCTTAATTAACTTTCATGTGCCAAACCACACGCCACGTGTGTCAAACCACACGCCACGTGCGTCAAATGTTCCAAGGCCGGCCCTGGCTGCATCTGGCATGTCGTATAAGGCGACTAATGTGAGGTTGTGCATGGTGTTGGAAACCTGGTCATGTTAAACAATTTGGAACAGAACTCACAACTTCAATAGCACATGGACGCTTTTTTGTTGGGGTCTTGCAAGGGAGGTTACCAGCTTTGATGTTGGTGTCTTGCAAGGGAGGTCACCAGCTTTGGTGTTGGTGTCTTGCAAGGGAGGTCACCAGCTTTGATGTAGGTGTCTTGCAAGGGAGGTCACCAGCTTTGATGTAGGTGTCTTGCAAGGGAGGTCACCAGCTTTGGTGTTGGTGTCTTGCAAGGGAGGTCACCAGCTTTGGTGTTGGTGTCTTGCAAGGGAGGTCACCAGCTTTGGTGTTCGTGTCTTGCAAGGGAAGTCACCAGCTTTGATGTAGGTGTCTTGCAAGGGAGGTCACCAGCTTTGGTGTTGGTGTCTTGCAAGGAAGGTCACCAGCTTTGGTGTTGGTGTCTTGCAAGGGAAGTCACCAGCTTTGGTGTTGGTGTCTTGCAAGGGAGGTCACCAGCTTTGGTGTTGGTGTCTTGCAAGGGAGGTCACCAGCTTTGGTGTTGGTGTCTCGCAAGGGAGGTCACAGCTTTGGTGTTGGTGTCTTGCAAGGGAGGTCACCAGCTTTGATGTAGGTGTCTTGCAAGGGAGGTCACCAGCTTTGGTGTTGGTGTCTTGCAAGGGAGGTCACCAGCTTTGGTGTTGGTGTCTTGCAAGGAGGGCACCAGCTGTGGTGGCCCCATAATCCGCAACGAGCAAAAAGGGAAAAAATTATGATTCTAGTACAGCGGACCACGTGTACTTTCTGATGTCTCATATGAGACAAATAAGGAACAGCACTATTGCCCACTCGTCCATGCCGAGTAAGGCAACTAATAAGAGGTTGAGTATGGCCTACCAACCTTATCATGCTAAACAAATTGTTACAGTCACCACTGCTACAGTCACCACTGCTACAGTCACCACTGCTACAGTCACCACTGCTACAGTCACCACTGCTACAAGAACGCACGAACGATTCGACGCAGGCTGCCTGCAAAAGAAAAAAAAAAGGGGGGGGCATAGCTGCAATAGGGGCTCCATGTTTCATAGGAAGCGAAAAAGAAAATGGGGAAATTACAACCAGATCCTAGTAAGACTGTAGATAATAAGATTGAAGAAAATGCAGCTTACTACTACAATCTATGTGTGATAGGTTAAACTGTTTTACTGTTGTCTTCATATTATAAACTGCTTTACTATCGTCTTCATATTATAAACTGTTTTACGTCCTCTTCATATTATAAACTGCTTTACTATCGTCTTCATATTATAAACTGTTTTACGTCCTCTTCATATTATAAACTGTTTTACGTCCTCTTCCTATAATAGACTGTTTTACTGTCCTCTTCATATTATAAACTGTTTTACTGTCCTCTTCATATTGTAAACTGTTTCACGTCCTCTTCATATTATAAACTGTTTCACGTCCTCTTCATATTATAAACTGTTTTACTGTCCTCTTCATATTGTAAACTGTTTCACGTCCTCTTCATATTATAAACTGTTTCACGTCCTCTTCATATTATAAACTGTTTTACTGTCCTCTTCATATTGTAAACTGTTTCACGTCCTCTTCATATTACAAACTGTTTTACTGTATTCTTCATATTATAAACTGTTTTACTGTCCTCTTCATATTGTAAACTGTTTCACGTCCTCTTCATATTATAAACTGTTTTACTGTCCTCTTCATATTATAAACTGTTTTATGTCATTTTCATATTATAAACTGTTTTACTGTCCTCTTCATATTATAAACTGTTTTATGTCATTTTCATATTATAAACTGTTTTACTGTCCTCTTCATATTATAAACTGTTTTACTGTCGTCTTCATATTGTAAACTGTTTTACGTCCTTGTCGTGGAATATTCTAATCCACATATATAAATTAAAAGGTAAATGTAAAGCGTAACAAATAAATTCTAATAAAGAAAAGAGCAATGGTACAATAACAGTGCTGTCACAAGGAATGTACTCGAAATCCCCTTTGTTTTATGCTTCGTCTGCAAATTGTAACGCTTTCACGTTGATAGTAAAAGCCTACTATATTATTACCCGCTTTCTTCAATGAAACGTGTGCTGTATTTCTTGGAAAAACATTGAGAGGCAGACTGCGTAATGACCTAAATTAATCCTAACATTAATTATACTGCGTTACCAAAACGAACGAACAGATGGACTCAAATAGAAAGAGAGAGGGAGGGCTGAAAATCAGGAACGCATGCAACACGCGTCGCGCGATACACAATTACTACTATCACGCGTGTAAGGCCACATGCACTAACTTTTTTTTTCAGACGGACAGTGATAAATTCACTACCCTTCCCAGAGTTAGGTTTTAAAATCACGAAAAACGCTTATTAGAAAAGATAACATTAGATGGGTTTACGTTTGAAAACATTACAGTACCCAGACAGCACATCTTCGAAACAGGAGGTAGAAGAAATTGCATATTTTGAACGCAGCCACTTAGCTCTTTTAAATTTGTATATTTGGGTTCCTTAGGGCTTGCTGACAAAGAATATGTAAAACGTTATGCAAATAGTCTAGGAATTAACAAGTTATAGCCAAAATAAAATGATGGTGCTGTCAGACAACACCCAAAATCAGAATCGCTCAGTGGTAGATTTTTTTACACCACCATTGTACGGGAAATGGGCCACAAGTTACATTTGAACTGATTGGCTGGAATGATATGTAAGGCTAAACACGATTGGTCGGACTATAAATACTATCTTTGGTTGTTAGGGGAGACGTAGGAAGTTAAAATTTTTTCAAACACTTGTCGAAACGTGGCTCCATTGGCCAGACTCGCTGATATACTCACTTAGGAGCGTTAGTTCGAGACCACTAGTTCAAATAAGCTTGATAAAGCAACAGTGCGTTGAAGCCAGCTCATATTTTTGCTAAATAAAAGCCTGGAACATAAGCAGATGGGAATTTGTGCCAGTATTTGTGCCAGAATTCATTGCTAATCAACGTATCTGTGTTTGTTTCCATGAATTGTGGTAAGCTTGAAACATTCAGTATCTTTTAATGAAAATTGAATGTGAATTGTTAATTTATGCCTGTATATATGTGTAGTTCAGTAGCAAACATGATGTAAAGCCTATAATGCTCCAGCCTGAACAGAAGGTGTCGGAGGAAAGTAAAACTGCATGGAATGGCCAAACAGTACACTGACACCTAGATTATTGATTAGACAGAAATAATGCTGGAAGTGCAGAGGCGTAGTAACCATTAAGGAGGTTAATACTGGTATAAAGTATTTCAGATGAAGCTGACAGTTGGCCTAACGCTCTGAACTCAATGTTTGTGATGTATTGTGCTCAGTGTAAAAAGAGAGTATAAATTAGTTATGAAGTAGAAGGTACATCCTTCTTGTTTTCAGGGACCGTGGTCTTGATGGTATTGAGCAGCACCTGGTCAGAGCTTTGCTGAATCCAGAGTCGGACAGCATACTCCTTGGTCCATTTAGCTATCAGTGAGGTGTCTCCAGAGCCCAGGGGAGAAATCGAGCAGAGGAGTCTTTTCCTGCCGCCATCACGCAAGATAAGCTGATGTGGCCAGCTGAGCTCAACATTATGTACCCCATCTTAAAATGACAGTGTAAAAATAACTTAAGAGGGGAATTAAATTGTTTTAATATCAGGAACTGAGAACATCTCCAATACTAGTCCCATAAAGACAAACTATTGAAGTCATGATGACAAATACCAACAGAGCTTGAACAAAACAAAACCAGTATTACCTCATATTACTACTACACAACTGACACACATAGGATACTTTTAATAATATATGTCACTACAATATTCATATTGATAAATTCTGTACATATAACTTGTAATTAAAATTGATTGTGATTCCTGGTTCCCTTTGTATTTGAATCAGGACACATATTCATTCATGACAGCAATGAATACATATTGTTATTTGAAAAGTTATCAGTGACTCCTTTAAGATATCCTTTAGAGTGTTATATGTATGTGAGTGTCACAGTGTTGTCAAGTGTGGTGGAATAAATTAAATTGTTTATCTGTCTGTTGTTGTTATGACTTACACTTCATCATACACATACCCTAGACATACAACGTAGTCATCACACTATTCCAGAATAATTCTGACTGAGATATATATATATATGTGGCAGCAAGTAAGGTTATCTATAATACACTACTCTTATTAGATATAGATACCTTCACAGCTGATCTCAGTCAGTACACTAAGTCCCCTATAAATATTTATAACATCCCACTTCACCACATATATTGGGGTCTCGCTCTTGGGATTTTGAATCTTTCCCTATTAAAAATATTGGGGGTAATTCACTTCAGGGAATATAAGAATTAAAAGGTATCCTTGGGTGGAATTAAATAAGGTTGAGCTCACGGTGCCTGTGTTGTCCATTAGATATATTTAGAGATTGAATTGTTGGTTAGACATTGTATAAATTTACCTGATAGACAATGGCGGACCTGGCCAAGTTTCGATCTGCTGCTGTTCAGACTGCAAAAGAGTTAGGATTAGATGGGCAAGTTATGGTTGCCTATGTCACTACGGAATGTGACAAATTTATTGAACGCGAAGAAAGAAGATTAGAAAAAGAGGCCGAAAGAAAGTTAGAGGCTGAAAGGGAAATTAAGAAGTTACAATTTGAGGCTGAGGCTGAGACTAAGAGGTTGCAGATTGAGGCTGAGGCTAAGAAATTGGAGGCAGAAAGAGAAGACAAAAGATTGGCTGCAGAAAGGGAAGAGAAGAAATTAGCTGCAGAAAGGGAAGAGAAGAAATTAGCTGCAGAAAGGGAAGCAGAAGAAAGAAGATTGCTGCAGAGAGGGAAGCAGAAAAGGAGGAGAAGAGATTACAAAGGGAACATGAGTTACGACTAAGGGAGTTTGAGTTTCAAGGCCATGCTCCTGAAAATGGTGCCAGTCCCTTTGCCTCTGATGCCACTGCTAGCCAAGGAGCCTCAACCTCAGCTATGAATTTTCATTTAGATCATTTTGTTGAGAAAGACGATGATATAGAGAGCTACCTAAATAGGTATGAACTATTAGCTACCACGTATGGGTTAGAGAGAGAAAGGTGGAGCTTAAAGTTATCTCAGGGACTTCGTGGGGCAGCTTATGAAGTTTTTGCAAAAATGAGCAGAGGTGATCAGGAAAATTATGACATGCTAAAGCAGGCTCTTTTGTTAAGGTATGAAAAGAATGCAGAATTTTATAGGAAAAAATTTAGGAATGCTAAACTACTGTCAGGTGAAACCTATCACCAGTTCTCTGCACGAATAGAGACATACTTGGAGAAATGGACTTCTCTGGGGAAAACCCAAGATCTTAAGGAAATGGTCCTTATAGAGCAATTAAGAGAGTCCATGGCTCCAGACCTGAGAAAGTTTCTCATGGAACAAGGTGCAGAGAGGCTGGGTGAGTTGCTAAATGTTGCTGAAAGGTATCAAGCAGCTCAAGCAGAGGTAACAGGTAATAAAAAGAAACAAGTGGATAACTTTAGGGCACCACAGAACTTTAATAAATTTGATCCTAGGGATCAAAACAAAGGTAAGCACCAATTTGATAGGCCACGGTATGAAAATAAAAATAAATTCCCACAATTCGATGAAAGGAAATATGATGAAAGAAAATCTTTCAACCAAGGAAAAAGGTGGTGTAAAAATTGTCAGATGGACAATCATGACACTGACCGTTGCAGAAGGAAACCTGTGTATATGGCAACCCTTCAGGTCAGGTCGACCTCAAGACAGGAGGAGGATATTATGTTGGATACCACTCCAGAAGAGATGAGGAAGGCACAGGCTGGGGATAAAACACTCAAGCCTTGTTTCAGAAAATTGTCAACTTGTCATACAACTCCAGGCAAGGGAGATTTTTACATGAAAAACAAGTTGATGTATAGGAAGACTGGAGCTAGATCCAAAGGTCAGGGACAGCTGGTACTTCCTAAAAGATATAGGGCAGACTTAATAAGGAGCCTACATGTGAAACCAGATGGGGACCATGAGAAGATAGGTACCATCATTCAAAAGGTGGCTCACAATTATTATTGGCCCAAAGCAAGATGGGACATTGAGAATTTTGTAGAAAGGTGTAGCATAGCACATGAGGGAACACCCACAAGTGGGAACATGGATCAGGACCTGGACACGCCACGGGGCAAAATTAGGCCTGATAATAAAAAGAAAAATAGATTTGATAAAGTGGACCAAATGGAATGGGAAGCCCCTTTTCACGGACAAGCTTCACTTAACTGTTTTACAATGGCCACTATGCGGAGAGTGCAAAAAGATGTCTTACCCCAGGATAAGCCGAAAATCCCTCAATCGGACTTAAACAAACTGGAGGAAGAGGATGTAGAGAGGAAATCTCTCATCAAGAATTTTAAGTGGGGAGAAAGCCCCAAAAGAAAAATTGGTAGCGGTCGTTTTGTGAATGATAATTCTGGGAGGAAAAATCATCACTATAAAGCTTCGAGTGGAAGAGACCATACCGGTGCATGGACAAATAGGTCCACACAATTAAAGGTCCATATGTAGCTTTGTTAAGAACGTGGACTGATGAAAAGGCAGAGGAAAACATTACATCTTCATACCAATATGTGAATGAGCTGACCACTCGTTTAAAAACTGGCTGGAAACTTGCCAATGAAAATTTGAAACAAGCCAGGAAGAAACATGCTGCCTATTATAACAGGAAGGCGAAAGACAGAAATTTGGCTGTGGGAGAGAAAGTACTGCTTCTTTTGCCCGGGAGTCAGAATAAGTTACAAATTGGATGGCAGGGTCCATATACAGTTTTAGAGAAGGTGTCTAGAACAAATTATAAGATAGATAAGAAGGGGAAAGAAAAAATCTATCATGTGAATCTCCTGAAGAAATATTTGGAAAGAGAACATCAGGAAGAGACACACTTGTTGACCTTGTCCATCGCCATGGAGATGAAAAAGGAACCACTTTCATCATTTGAATATCCATTACACCCCTGTGAGACAGCAGCACAGGTGAAAATCAGTACACATTTAACGAAAACTCAGAAAGAGAGAGTGCAACAGGTTCTAAATAATCATGCAGAGGTGTTAACAGACCGACCAGGGCATACAAACCTATTGGAATATGATATGAAACTGATAGACCCCACACCTGTCTGTATGAAACCATATTCGATTCCGTTTGCTAAGGAAAAAGCTTTGAAGGAAGAGATAGACTATCTATTGAAGGAAGGAATTATTTCGCACAGTGAATCTTCGTATAGTTCCGGTGTTGTACTCTTAAGGAAGCCCTCTGGAGAACATAGACTCTGTATAGATTACAGGAGACTGAATGCTATTACAGAAGGACAGGTGGATCCATTGCCGGATACAAATCAGCTGTTTGCCAGACTAAATAAAGCTAAATATTTCTCAAAAGTGGATCTGAGTAAAGGATACTATCAGATTCCAGTAAAGCCTGAGGTTAGACCATACCTAGCTTTTAGTACCTCAGAAGGACACTATGAGTTTAATAGATTGCCATTTGGATTGAAGAATGCGCCTAGTGTCTTCTCTAGAATGATGAGAAAATTATTGGATCCTCTGAATAATCCCTGTATAACAAATTTTATGGATGATATCCTTATAGCAACAGAAACATTTGAGGAACACATTGACTCTCTGAACATGCTGTTTAATCGACTTAGGGAGGCAAATTTAACAGCCCGACCAACCAAATGTTGCGTTGGATGTAAAGAATTGGAATTTTTGGGACACACAGTTTATCAGGGAAACATGACCCCTGACCCAAAGAATTTAGAGAAACTACAGAAAGCCCCGAGACCACAAACCAAGAAGGACGTGAGATCCTTTGTCTCATTATGTGGTTTCTACCAGAAGTATATCAAAAACTTTAATTCCATATGTGCACCGTTAACTGATTTGACACGTAAAGGACATCCAGATCGCATTACATGGACACCACAATGTGAAATGACTTACCAAGAATTGAAGGAAAAGCTCACAAGTAAACCCATTTTGAAATTACCTGACTTAAGTCAAGAATTCATAGTAAGGACGGATGCAAGTAATATTGGGTTAGGTGCAACTCTACTACAGAAATCAGATGCATTGGATGGGGAATTAAGCCCAGTGGCATATGCTAGCAGAAAGTTGAATAAAGCTGAAATCAACTACTCAACTAGCGAAAAAGAATGTCTTGCAGTAATATGGGCAATAAAGAAATTCAATATTTATCTATATGGGAAGGCATTTAAGTTGCAAACAGACCACAAACCTTTATCGTTTCTAGCACAGGCTAGGCATGAGAACTCTAGGTTACTCCGATGGTCTTTACTTTTGGCTCCATATAATTTTAGCATTGAGTATATATCTGGAAAAACCAATTTGGGAGCGGATTTTTTAAGCCGCCATCCGTGTGATGAGAATCACCGTAAACCCCAGAAATAATAATAAATTTCTCTATGTGTATATAGAATAAAGGACTGACATATAATGTCTGTTTTAAGAGGGGAGGTGTCGTGGAATATTCTAATCCACATATATAAATTAAAAGGTAAATATAAAGCCTAACAAATAAATTTAATAAAGAAAAGAGCAATGGTAAAATAACAGTGCTGTCACAAGAATGTACTCGAAATCCCCTTGTTTTCTGCTTCGTCTGCAAATTGTAACGCTTTCACGTTGATAGTAAAAGCTTACTGTATTATTACCCGCTTTCTTCAATGAAACGTGTGCTGTATTTCTTGGAAAAACATTGAGAGGCAGACTGCGTAATGACCTAAATTAATCCTAACATTAATTATACTGCGTTACCAAAACGAACGAACAGATGGACTCAAATAGAAAGAGAGAGGGAGGGCTGAAAATCAGGAACGCATGCAACACGCGTCGCGCGATACACAATTACTACTATCACGCGTGTAAGGCCACATGCACTAACTTTTTTTTCAGACGGACAGTGATAAATTCACTACCCTTCCCAGAGTTAGGTTTTAAAATCACGAAAAAACGCTTATTAGAAAAGATAACATTAGATGGGTTTACGTTTGAAAACATTACAGTACCCAGACAGCACATCTTCGAAACAGGAGGTAGAAGAAATTGCATATTTTGAACGCAGCCACGTAGCTCTTTTAAATTTGTATATTTGGGTTCCTTAGGGCTTGCTGACAAAGAATATGTAAAACGTTACGCAAATAGTCTAGGAATTAACAAGTTATAGCCAAAATAAAATTATGGTGCTGTCAGACAACACCCAAAATCAGAATCGCTCAGTGGTAGATTTTTTAAACCACCATTGTACGGGAAATGGGCCACAAGTTACATTTGAATTGATTGGAGCGCAACAAATATAAGACTAAACACGATTGGTCGGACTATAAATACTATCTTTGGTTGTTAGGGGAGACGTAGGAAGGTAAAATTTTTTCAAACACTTGTCGAAACGTGGCTCCATTGGCCAGACTCGCTGATATAATCACTTAGGAGCGTTAGTTCGAGACCACTAGTTCAAATAAGCTTGATAAAGCAACAGTGCGTTGAAGCCAGCTCATATTTTTGCTAAATAAAAGCCTGGAACATAAGCAGATGGGAATTTGTGCCAGTATTTGTGCCAGAATTCATTGCTAGTCAACGTATCTGTGTTTATTTCCATGAATTGTGGTAAGCTTGAAACATTCAGTATCTTTTAATGAAAATTGAATGTGAATTGTTAATTTATGCCTGTATATATGTGTAGTTCAGTAGCAAACATGATGTAAAGCCTATAATGCTCCAGCCTGAACAGAAGGTGTCGGAGGAAAGTAAAACTGCATGGAATGGCCAAACAGTACACTGACACCTAGATTATTGATTAGACAGAAATAATGCTGGAAGTGCAGAGGCGTAGTAACCATTAAGGAGGTTAATACTGGTATAAAGTATTTCAGATGAAGCTGACAGTTGGCCTAACGCTCTGAACTCAATGTTTGTGATGTATTGTGCTCAGTGTAAAAAGAGAGTATAAATTAGTTATGAAGTAGAAGGTACATCCTTCTTGTTTTCAGGGACCGTGGTCTTGATGGTATTGAGCAGCACCTGGTCAGAGCTTTGCTGAATCCAGAGTCGGACAGCATACTCCTTGGTCCATTTAGCTATCAGTGAGGTGTCTCCAGAGCCCAGGGGAGAAATCGAGCAGAGGAGTCTTTTCCTGCCGCCATCACGCAAGATAAGCTGATGTGGCCAGCTGAGCTCAAAATTATGTACCCCATCTTAAAATAACATTGTAACATAAACTTAAGAGGGGAATTAAATTGTTTTAATATCAGGAACTGAGAACATCTCCAATACTAGTCCCATAAAGACAAACTATTGAAGTCATGATGACAAATACCAACAGAGCTTGAACAAAACAAAACCAGTATTACCTCATATTACTACTACACAACTGACACACATAGGATACTTTTAATAATATATGTCACTACAATATTCATATTGATAAATTCTGTACATATAACTTGTAATTAAAATTGATTGTGATTCCTGGTTCCCTTTGTATTTGAATCAGGACACATATTCATTCATAACAGCAATGAATACATATTGTTATTTGAAAAGTTATCAGTGACTCCTTTAAGATATCCTTTAGAGTGTTATATGTATGTGAGTGTCACAGTGTTGTCAAGTGTGGTGGAATAAATTAAATTGTTTATCTGTCTGTTGTTGTTATGACTTACACTTCATCATACACATACCCTAGACATACAACGTAGTCATCACACTATTCCAGAATAATTCTGACTGAGATATATATATATATGTGGCAGCAAGTAAGGTTATCTATAATACACTACTCTTATTAGATATAGATACCTTCACAGCTGATCTCAGTCAGTACACTAAGTCCCCTATAAATATTTATAACATCCCACTTCACCACAGTCCTCTTCACATTATAAACTGTTTTACGTCCTCATCATATTATAAACTGGGTTACGTCCTCTTCATATTATTGACTGTTTTATTGTCGTCTTCATATTATAAACTGTTTTACGTCCTCTTCATATTATAAACTATTTTACTGTCCTCTTCATATTATTGACTGTTTTACTGTCGTCTTCATATTATTGACTGTTTTACTGTCCTCTTCATATTATAAACTGGGTTACGTCCTCTTCATATTATTGACTGTTTTACTGTCGTCTTCATATTATAAACTGTTTTACGTCCTCTTCATATTATAAACTATTTTACTGTCCTCTTCATATTATTGACTGTTTTACTGTCGTCTTCATATTATTGACTGTTTTACTGTCCTCTTCATATTATAAACTGTTTTACGTCCTCTTCATAGTATAAACTGTTTTACTGTCCTCTTCATATTATTGACTGTTTTACTGTCGTCTTTATATTATAAACTGTTTTACTGTCGTCTTCATATTATTGACTGTTTTACTGTCGTCTTCATATTATTGACTGTTTTACTGTCCTTTTCATATTATAAACTGTTTTATTGTCCTCTTCATATTATTGACTGTCTTACTGTCCTTTTCATATTATAAACTGTTTTACTGTCCTCTTCATATTATAAACTGTTTTACTGTCCTCTTCATATTATTGACTGTTTTATCGTCGTCTTCATATTACAAACTATTTTACGTTCTCTTCAGATTATAAATTGATTCTCTGTCCTTTTCATTTAACAAACTGTTTTACGTCCTCTGCATTGTGAGGAGTTACTGTGATATTATTTTCAACGGGCCCCAGTCTTTTTCTCCATTTAATTATTTGCGTTTATTTATGAGTAGGTACTGTGGATTTTTATTTCAATTTTGCCCCAGTCTTCTTTTCTCTTTAAAATAATTGCGTTCATGGTATTTCATTAGGCGTTGGAGTTCATATTATTAGGCTGGGTAAAATTTTCAGACGTTAGGAACACCTACCCGATTTAATCGTGGGGATGGGGTCAGAAACACGAATCAGGTACGCAGAACCAACGCGAGAATCAATCAAATTTATTCCGCTGAGCAGCCGGTCAGACGATTGCGTAACGTTGCGTATTAAATCTGCGCGTGAGCTGGAAATAATTCGCGCGTGGGCAAATAGACATGCGTCATCGGGTGGTTTACGATATCATTGGTGGAGGTCATAGTGTATTTAAATGCAGCAATATAATTGGTCAAAGGTCGGCCCAGAGAGACGCCACGCGATGACTCATCGCGTCTTATTTCATCATAATATTTTACTATATATGTAGATTGAAAATCGGTTAGCGTTCTCTGGTCTAAAAATTTTGCTGCCGTCAAAACAACGCCTATCGTCTGCTCAGAGACTGCGAGAGATATTCGATATTTTGGGTATGTCCATAACTTATTAGCGAGTAGATAGTTTCTGTAAGATCTTAGCACGTTAAAGTAAAGTTTTCTTCTGTGAGTTAAATTAAATTTATTAGACAGTAGTGCCATCAATTGCTATCTTATAACAAAACTAGAAGTTGTGCCTATAACTTTCTGTGCCTAAGTAGCAGTATCTATGATTTTAATAGCGGCTTTGAGATATTAACTGTGTGAGGATAAGCGCTTAGATAAACGGGTGCTCTGTAATATAATAGAAGGTCTGTGACACCATCATTTTAATTATGATAATTTGCAATGTATATACACGAGCGTATTTGTGTATTTTATTTAATTGTGTATTAATTTGTTGTGTAGTGAGGAGACAGGGGTGTAAGGGATGTAATGTATATTACTTAGATGGTGCAGTAACCGGGTGGTTAAATATTGTGTTAAAGGTTCCCTTCTCGGGTCAGTCTCTAAGAAAGTAGGGCCGGGGAACGTATACCGGGGATTTTAGCTTGCAGTGAATGCAACTGTTGTGACGACCGAGGCAAGCCTAGCACAACAGATTTAGGTCAGCCTGTGTCTGGGAGTTCACATAACAGTTAGATAGTAAGTTGGGGCTGGAAGGAGATTGTAAATTAGTTTGACCTTTGGGTAGGAATATTTGTTTATCGCTTTTACGTAGCTTGTGCAGGGGAGATGTATTAAATTTAGGGAAAGACGGGAGAGGTATTAATTTAAGGTGTTTATGTGTTAGGGTTGAGAATATTTTGACGTGTTGTATATTTGTTGTTATTTTTTTTGTTTTATAGCATTTTCACGGCACATAGGGAGGGTTGTAACCTGCCCCTACAACTTATCACTATAATTTGTCTACTCGGGAGCCTAAGGCTCGAGACATTGCCAGAGGCGAAAGAAAAGAGACGTTCTCATGCAGTAAAGCACATTCTTCAGCGGGAACGAGTTTTCTTAAAATCCGGAGCTCTTAGCTCGTTATAACACACCACATAGGCGCGTGGCCTGGTGTTGTTTGTTTTTTATACGGCCTCAATAAAGCCGGTTTGTTCTATACCTGAAGAGGGGTAATTGGGCAGTTGAAATAAGTTTCATCAGCAGCGAAGCATCTACATCCCGAGTCAAGTACCTCGTTCTTAATACCAAAGTCATCAGCTGCAGTAGTCTGGAAAGGAGAAAGGGAAATCATTCCTTTCCAAATGCTAACGAGAGGAGGGCCGTAACGGAGACGCCACTCAGCAGAAGACCGTAGTGTCAGAGAGACACTGAGCAGAAGCAGAGGGGAGAGATAAGTTAGAGGCAGATAGAAAGTTTTGTTAGGACAGCCTCTGAGTTAGCACTGAAAAGGTCCGTTTGTGGATCAGTGCTTGTGGTACTGTTGTTAGCTGTGTAGGACATCAGAGTGCACTTCATATTTGTGTAGACATTTAGTTATACGTCTGCAGCTGGACGGTGTGTTCGATTTAATAATAATACTAGGATAGTTAGGAGTGGTGGCTCTTATGTTAGAGGCCCCACCAAGTAGATTCTTTTGTTTAATCCGTAACTTTCTTCCCGGCAAGTTGAAAGCGAGGGTGACATTGTTGGTTTATAAGTGTCTGGCATTTCAATTGTTCTGTTTCAGGTTTGTGCGACCTCGCACGTTATTTATTTTGCTGTGTTATTTATTTTGTTGTTTTAATAAACTATAAAATGTTACTGGTTCAGTTTCTCTATAACTATACTGTACGTATATGCTTGTCTGTATAGTTGTGTCTGTGGACTTTAGTGAAACCTTATCTCCTTTATGGTAGTCAGAGGTGGTGAGTCAATAGCTCTTAACTAAGTCGCGAGTGGCGAGGGAGAGTCAATCTAGGTTCTCACCCTCGAAGCTATAAGTCTGATCTTTCCACAGTCACTGTCATTTCTCATACAAAATCTATCTTCACAGACTTCCTCATACTAGTGTCTTGTCTATATACTCAGACAAACTCTAACTGAAATCCACTTCGTGACATTCATATTATAAACTGTTTTACGTCCTCTTCATATTATAAACTGTTTTACGTCCTCTTCTTATTATAATCTGTTCTACGTTCTCTTCATATTATAAACTGATTTACTGTCGTCTTCATAATATAAACTGTTTTACTGTTGTCTTCATATTATAAACTGATTTACTGTCCTCTTCATATTATAAAATGTTTTACATCCTCTTCATATTAAAAACTGTTTTACTGTCCTCTTCATATTATAAACTGTTTTACGTCCTCTTCGTATTATTGACTGTTTTACTGTCGTCTTCATATTATAAACTGTTTTACGTCCTCTTCATATTATTGACTGTTTTACTGTCGTCTTTATATTATAAACTGTTTTACGTCCTCTTCATATTATACAGTGTTTTACTGTCGTCTTCTTATTATAAACTGTTTTACTGTCCTCTTCATATTATAAACTGTTTTACTGTCCTCTTCATATTATAACCTGTTTTACTGTCGTCTTCATATTATAAACTGATTTACTGTCTTCTTCATATTATAAACTGTTTTACTGTCTTCTTCATATTATAAACTGATTTACTGTCCTCTTCATATTATAAACTGTTTTACTGTCCTCTTCATATTATAAACTGTCTTACTGTCGTCTTCATATTATAATCTGTTTTACGTGCTCTTCATATTATAAACTGTTTTACTGTCCTCTTCATATTATAAACTGTTTTACGTCCTCTTATTATTATAAACTGTTTTACTGTCCTCTTCATATTATTGACTGTTTTGCTGTCGTCTTCATATTATAAATTGTTTTACTGTCCTCTTCATATTATTGACTGTTTTACTGTCGTCTTTATATTATAAACTGTTTTACTGTCCTCTTTATATTATTGACTGTCTTACTGTCCTTTTCATATTATAAACTGTTTTACTGTCGTCTTCATATTACAAACTATTTTACGTCCATTTCATATTATAAACTGTTTCACTGTCCTCTTCATTTTACAAACTGTTTTACGTCCTCTTCATTGTGAGGAGTTACTGTGATATTATTTTCAACGGGCCCCAGTCTTTTTCTCCATTTAATTATTTGCGTTTATTTATGAGTAGGTACTGTGGATTTTGATTTCAATTTTTCCCCAGTCTTCTTTTCTCTTTAAAATAATTGCGTTCATGGTATTTCATTAGGCGTTGGAGTTCATATTATTAGGCTGGGTAAAATTTTCAGACGTTAGGAACACCTACCCGGTTTAATCGTGGGGATGGGGGCAGAAACACGAATCAGGTACGCAGAACCAACGCGAGAATCAATCAAATTTATTCCGCTGAGCAGCCGGTCAGACGATTGCGTAACGTTGCGTATTAAATCTGCGCGTGAGCTGGAAATAATTCGCGCGTGGGCAAATAGACATGCGTCATCGGGTTGTTTACGATATCGTTGGCGGAGGTCATAGTGTATTTAAATGCAGCAATATAATTGGTCAAAGGTCGGCCCAGAGAGACGCCACGCGATGACTCATCGCGTCTTATTTCATCATAATATTTTACTATTTATGTAGATTGAAAATCGGTTAGCGTTCTCTGGTCTAAAAATTTTGCTGCCGTGAATACAACGCCTATCGTCTGCTCAGCGAACCAGCGGTTGCTCTGCGAGAGATATTCGATATTTTGGGTATGTCCATAACTTATTAGCGAGTAGATAGTTTCTGTAAGATCTTAGCACGTTAAAGTAAAGTTTTCTTCTGTGAGTTGAATTAAATTTATTAGACAGTAGTGCCATCAATTGCTATCTTATAACAAAACTAGAAGTTGTGCCTATAACTTTCTGTGCCTAAGTAGCAGTATCTATGATTTGTATAGCGGCTTTGAGATATTAACTGTGTGAGGATAAGCGCTTAGATAAACGGGTGCTCTGTAATATAATAGAAGGTCTGTGACATCATCATTTTGATTATGATAATTTGCAATGTATATACACGAGCGTATTTGTGTATTTTATTTAATTGTGTATTAATTTGTTGTGTAGTGAGGAGACAGGGGTGTAAGGGATGTAATGTATATTACTTAGATGGTGTAGTAACGGGGTGGTTAAATATTGTGTTAAAGGTTCCCTTCTCGGGTCAGTCTCTAAGAAAGTAGGGCCGGGGAACTTATACCGGAGATTTTAGCTTGCAGTGAATGCAACTGTTGTGACGGCCGAGGCAAGCCTAGCACAAAAGATTTAGGTCAGCTGTGTCTGGGAGTTCACATAACAGTCAGATAGTAAGTTGGGGCGGGAAAGAGATTGTAAATTAGTTTGACCTTTGGGTAGGAATATTTGTTTGTCGCTTGTACGTAGCTTGTGCAGGGGAGATGTATTAAATTTAGGGAAAGACGGGAGAGGTATTAATTTAAGGTGTTTATGTGTTAGAGTTGAGAATATTTTGACGTGTTGTATATTTGTTGTTATTTTTTTCGTTTTATAGCATTTTCACGGCACATAGAGAGGGTTGTAACCTGCCCCTACAACTTATCACTGTAATTTGTCTACTCGGGAGCCTAAGGCTCGAGACATTGCAATAGGCGAAAGAAAAGAGACGTTCTCATGCAGTAAAGCACATTCTTCAGCGGGAACGGGTTTTCTTAAAATCCGGAGCTCTTAGCTCGTTATAACACACCACATAGGCGCGTGGCCTGGTGTTGTTAGTTTTTTATACGGCCACAATAAAGCCGGTTTGTTCTAAACCTGAAGAGGGGTAACTGGGCAGTTTAAATAAATTTCATCAGCAGCGAAGCATCTACATCCCGATGCCAGTACCTCGTTCTTAATAACAAAGTCATCAGCTGCAGTAGTCTGGAAAGGAGAAAGGGAAATCATTCATTTCCGAATGCTAACGAGAGGAGGGCCGTAACGGAGACGCCACTCAGCAGAAGACCGTAGTGTCAGAGAGACACTGAGCAGAAGCAGAGGGGAGAGATAAGTTAGAGGCAGATAGAAAGTTTTGTTAGGACAGCCTCTGAGTTAGCACTGAAAAGGTCCGTTTGTGGATCAGTGCTTGTGGTACTGTTGTTGACTGTGTAGGACATCAGAGTGCACTTCATATTTGTGTAGACATTTAGTTATACGTCTGCAGCTGGACGGTGTGTTCGATTTAATAATAATACTAGGATAGTTAGGAGTGGTGGCTCTTATGTTAGAGGCCCCACCAAGTAGATTCTTTTGTTTAATTCGTAACTTTCTTCCCGGCAAGTTTAAAGCGAGGGTGACATTGTTGGTTTATAAGTGTCTGGCATTTCAATTGTTCTGTTTCAGGTTTGTGCGACCTCGCATGTTATTTATTTTGCTGTGTTATTTATTTTGTTGTTTTAATAAACTATAAAATGTTACTGGTTCAGTTTCTCTATAACTATACTGTACGTATATGCTTGTCTGTATAGTTGTGTCTGTGGACTTTAGTGAAACCTTATCTCCTTTATGGTAGTCAGAGGTGGTGAGTCAATAGCTCTTAACTAAGTCGCGAGGGCGAGGGAGAGTCAATCTAGGTTCTCACCCTCGAAGCTATAAGTCTGATCTTTCCACAGTCACTGTCATTTCTCATACAAAATCTATCTTCACAGACTTCCTCATACTAGTGTCTTGTCTATATACTCAGACAAACTCTAACTTAAATCCACTTCGTGACATTCATATTATAAACAGATTTACTGTCGTCTTCATATTATAAACTGTTTTACTGTCGTCTTCATATTATAAACTGTTTTACTGTCCTCTTCATATTATAAACTGTTTTACTGTCGTCTTCATATTATAAACTGATTTACTGTCGTCTTCATATTATAAACTGATTTACTGTCCTCTTCATATTATAAACTGTTTTACTGTCGTCTTAATATTATAAACTGTTTTACTGTCGTCTTGATATTATAAACTGTTTTACGTCCTCTTCATATTATTGACTGTTTTACTGTCGTCTTCGTATTATAAACTATTTTACGTCCTCTTCATATTATTGACTGTTTTACTGTCGTCTTTATATTATAAACTGTTTTACGTCCTCTTCATATTATACAGTGTTTTACTGTCGTCTTCTTATTGTAAACTGTTTTATTGTCCTCTTAATATTATTGACAGTCTTACTGTCCTTTTCATATTATAAACTGTTTTACTGTCGTCTTCATATTATAAACTGTTTTACTGTCCTCTTCATATTATTGACTGTTTTACTGTCGTCTTCATATTACAAACTATTTTACGTCCTCTTCATATTATAAACTGTTTCACTGTCCTCTTCATTTTACAAACTGTTTTACGTCCTCTTCATTGTGAGGAGTTACTGTGATATTATTTTCAACGGGCCCCAGTCTTTTTCTCCATTTAATTATTTGCGTTTATTTATGAGTAGGTACTGTGGATTTGGATTTCCATTTTGCCCCAGTCTTCTTTTCTCTTTAAAATAATTGCGTTCATGGTATTTCATTAGGCGTTGGAGTTCATATTATTAGGCTGGGTAAAATTTTCAGACGTTAGGAACACCTACCCGGTTTAATCGTGGGGATGGGGTCAGAAACACGAATCAGGTACACAGAACCAACGCGAGAATCAATCAAATTTATTCCGCTGAGCAGCCGGTCAGACGATTGCGTAACGTTGCGTATTAAATCTGCGCGTGAGCTGGAAATAATTCGCGCGTGGGCAAATAGACATGTGTCATCGAGTTGTTTACGATATCATTGGCGGAGGTCATAGTGTATTTAAATGCAGCAATAAAATTGGTCAAAGGTCGGCCCAGAGAGACGCCACGCGATGACTCATCGCGTCTTATTTCATCATAATATTTTACTATATATGTAGATTGAAAATCGGTTAGCGTTCTCTGGTCTAAAAATTTTGCTGCCGTCAAAACAACGCCTATCGTCTGCTCAGAGACTGCGAGAGATATTCGATATTTTGGGTATGTCCATAACTTATTAGCGAGTAGATAGTTTCTGTAAGATCTTAGCACGTTAAAGTAAAGTTTTCTTCTGTGAGTTGAATTAAATTTATTAGACAGTAGTGCCATCAATTGCTATCTTATAACAAAACTAGAAGTTGTGCCTATAACTTTCTGTGCCTAAGTAGCAGTATCTATGATTTGTATAGCGGCTTTGAGATATTAACTGTGTGAGGATAAGCGCTTAGATAAACGGGTGCTCTGTAATATAATAGAAGGTCTGTGACACCATCATTTTGATTATGATAATTTGCAATGTATATACACGAGCGTATTTGTGTATTTTATTTAATTGTGTATTAATTTGTTGTGTAGTGAGGAGACAGGGGTGTAAGGGATGTAATGTATATTACTTAGATGGTGTAGTAACCGGGTGGTTAAATATTGTGTTAAAGGTTCCCTTCTCGGGTCAGTCTCTAAGAAAGTAGGGCCGGGGAACTTATACCGAGGATTTTAGCTTGCAGTGAATGCAACTGTTGTGACGGCCGAGGCAAGCCTAGCACAACAGATTTAGGTCAGCCTGTGTCTGGGAGTTCACATAACAGTCAGATAGTAAATTGGGGCGGGAAGGAGATTGTAAATTAGTTTGACCTTTGGGTAGGAATATTTGTTTATCGCTTGTACGTAGCTTGTGCAGGGGGATATGTATTAAATTTAGGGAAAGACGGGAGAGGTATTAATTTAAGGTGTTTATGTGTTAGGGTTGAGAATATTTTGACGTGTTGTATATTTGTTGTTATTTTTTTTCGTTTTATAGCATTTTCACGGCACATATGGAGGGTTGTAACCTGCCCCTACAACGTATCACTGTAATTTGTCTACTCGGGAGCCTAAGGCTCGAGACATTGCCAGAGGCGTAAGAAAAGAGACGTTATCATGCAGTAAAGCACATTCTTCAGCGGGAACGGGTTTTCTTAAAATCCGGAGCTCTTAGCTCGTTATAACACACCACATAGGCGCGTGGCCTGGTGTTGTTGGTTTTTTATACGGCCACAATAAAGCCGGTTTGTTCTAAACCTGAAGAGGGGTAACTGGGCAGTTGAAATAAGCATCTACATCCCGAGTCAAGTACCTCGTTCTTAATATCAAAGTCATCAGCTGCAGTAGTCTGGAAAGGAGAAAGGGAAATCATTCCTTTCCGAATGCTAACGAGAGGAGGGCCGTAACGGAGACGCCACTCAGCAGAAGACCGTAGTGTCAGAGAGACATTGTGCAGAAGCAGAGGGGAGAGATAAGTTAGATGCAGATAGAAAGTTTTGTTAGGACAGCCTCTGAGTTAGCACTGAAAAGGTCCGTTAGTGGATCAGTGCTTGTGGTACTGTTGTTAGCTGTGTAGGACATCAGAGTGCACTTCATATTTGTGTAGACATTTAGTTATACGTCTGCAGCTGGACGGTGTGTTCGATTTAATAATAATACTAGGATAGTTAGGAGTGGTGGCTCTTATGTTAGAGGCCCCACCAAGTAGATTCTTTTGTTTAATCCGTAACTTTCTTCCCGGCAAGTTGAAAGCGAGGGTGACATTGTTGGTTTATAAGTGTCTGGCATTTCAATTGTTCTGTTTCAGGTTTGTGCGACCTCGCACGTTATTTATTTTGCTGTGTTATTTATTTTGTTGTTTTAATAAACTATAAAATGTTACTGGTTCAGTTTCTCTATAACTATACTGTACGTATATGCTTGTCTGTATAGTTGTGTCTGTGGACTTTAGTGAAACCTTATCTCCTTTATGGTAGTCAGAGGTGGTGAGTCAATAGCTCTTAACTAAGTCGCGAGTGGCGAGGGAGAGTCAATCTAGGTTCTCACCCTCGAAGGTATAAGTCTGATCTTTCCACAGTCACTGTCATTTCTCATACAAAATCTATCTTCACATACTTCCTCATACTAGTGTCTTGTCTATAAACTCAGACAAACTCTAACTTAAATTTACTTCGTGACATTCATATTATAAACTGTTTTACGTCCTCTTCATATTATAAACTGATTTACTGTCGTCTTCATAATATAAACTGTTTTACTGTTGTCTTCATATTATAAACTGATTTACTGTCCTCTTCATATTATAAAATGTTTTACATCCTCTTCATATTAAAAACTGTTTTACTGTCCTCTTCATATTATAAACTGTTTTACGTCCTCTTCATATTATTGACTGTTTTACTGTCGTCTTTATATTGTAAACTGTTTTACTATCGTCTTCATATTATTGACTGTTTTACTGTCGTCTTCATATTATAAACTGTTTTACTGTCCTCTTCATATTATTGACTGTTTTACTGTCGTCTTCATATTATAAACTGTTTTACTGTCCTCTTCATATTATAAACTGTTTTACTGTCGTCTTCATATTATAAACTGTTTTACTGTCGTCTTCATATTATAAACTGATTTACTGTCCTCTTCATATTATAAACTGTTTTACTGTCGTCTTCATATTATAAACTGTTTTACTGTCGTCTTCATATTATAAACTGTTTTACTGTCGTCTTCATATTATAAACTGATTTACTGTCCTCTTCATATTATAAACTGTTTTACTGTCCTCTTCATATTATAAACTGTCTTACTGTCGTCTTCATATTATAATCTGTTTTACGTGCTCTTCATATTATAAACTGTTTTACTGTTGTTACGCACGGATCATTATTATTTTTCGTTTGTATAAACATTTTTCATATGTATGATCATTTTTTTGACTGAAGTGTGTATTATGTTTTCTATGGTCAAAGGGACATAATCCGAGTTATCGAAACTACAATTTTTTAGGAGTTGCCTTCTCTTGTATAGAGACACGTTCGGTCTATAATTTCTTGAACGAAGCGTGACCACATCTCCTTATTTGGTAGTATCAATCAACTATGGTAGATGTCTGAAACCTTTCTTAACGCTTCTTTTCATGACCATAAAAGGCGCGACTGTGTAAGACTTTTATCTCGAATGTTCTTAGAATCGTCTTATTGTGAACGGCAACTCAGAGATTGTCGTTCTGCGCATGTCAAAAGCTGGGAGTGCGTTCTGTGTGTTCCGCCCAGTTGGGGCAGTTGAGAAATGGTTTAAGAAGCGAGCAGACGCAACTGCGTCTTGTGATTTTCTGAGGGAAATACAGTGTCTTTGTGAGTTAGTTAGCTAACTAGACTATTTCCCAGTATTATTCACGCCTGCCTGGAGGCATATGTTCATGGTTGATTTCCGAAATAAGGTAATTCCTCTTGTATCGAACTTTATGCTATCATCTAGAGGTTCGTCATTTTGTCGCCTATTTGCTCGCCTGTGTGATGCAAAATGGAGAGGTACTTTGACTAGGATTAAGTCACCGGTATCTGTATACCTGAACTAGTTAAATATATATGGGTCGCTCTAGACCAACAAGACTATTGTCTGTGTTCCAGGATTCGTTATATCAGATCACGTCCAAGTCAGATGGTTAGACTTAGGAACATTATAAAGGTCGAGCTGACCTGTAGCCCATGTATGCTATTCACGTGCAGACAGTGAACGGACTTATTGTATACAACTGATCTGCTAGCATCAGAATGGGAGCATTTATTATTGTTTATGAACATTGAAGATCTGTAGCTGACACTGTTGCAGAAGTTATAGAAATTATTATTATTTATACAGCTTCACGAACTAGAACTCTATGATTTATGAATTTCTGAATCTATTGAACTGTGATGTCTTATGACGCATATATACAACAGCTGTCATTGCTGACTACAGAAATTGTTTTCAATGTGCCATATCATCTTGCTGAACTCGTTAACTATGTTGATGTCATAAGTATCATGACTGTTTTGTGGCGTGCAATAAATGGAAGAAACTTATACAACGAAGTTACCCTTTCTATGACTCTACACGTCATGTTGCCTGTGTGATAACCCTGTGAACTGTTCCACTACCACATACACAGCAACATCCTAAATCAGAGAAGACACCTACATCTTACACTTTAATACCAGGTGTCGATAAGGGTGGCAAGTTACCACTTCAGCACAAATCCACCCTTATCATTTTTGGTGGCCAGAGCTGGTTCTATCATCTGATATTTTGGCGCACCATATCATTTTTGGTGGCCATAGGTTGGTTCACTCTGATCCAGCTATCAAGGGGGTCAGCAAACCCAGACATCATCATCATACTAGATACAACTACAGCATCAACTACCACCTTACAAGAAATTTTATTGAAAGTATCCGGATTTTCTGACAGTTGCTGATTTTGAAACTACCCGGCGCTGCTCGGCAATATTGAAGTTTATGTAAAATTAGAAGGACAAGTACCGAGCGAATGGATTTCCTGATCTGGTGAAAAGAAGGACAAGTGCCGTAACCACTGTTCCGGTCTCAGGGGTACTGTTGCGGGTTCAGAAGGTCAAGTGCCGGTTAAATCAATTTAGAAGATTCAGAAGGTCAAGTGCCGTAACAACTGTTGCAGTATTAGAAGCTCATTTCCTTCGTCATGGCTGTTTATGGGAGCAGAAGTTAATCAACGTTGGATCATTATCCTCAGAATGCTGATTACATCCTGTTCTGCACCGTGCTGACGCTGGATTTATAGAAGTTAAGTGGCCTGTTTTGTTTGTGAGGTTAATGGGAGAGGTTCTCTTATATTACATAAGGGGCTAGTAAATAGTAATCCAGTCTCAGTGTTGTTTGATTCTGGATGTACTACTGTCGGCGTTAGGCAATCTCTTGTAGATCCATCCTGTGCTACAGGAAAAGTCATCAAATGTGTCACATTTGGTGGCACGTTAGAAAAGTATCCTACTGCTATAATACACATTGCTACTCCTTTCTTCACGGGAGAGGTCCACGCGTGTCTACTTCCAAACCCTATTGCGGACCTTATTATTGGTCGTATTCACGGAGTTAGGGAATGTACCCCACAGCAGATTGCTGTTTGGGAAGAGCAAAACATTGAAGCTACCAATGCGGTGGTCACAAGAGCACATGCTCTGGATCCACCTCAAACTTCATTAACTAATAATGATGAAGTAAATGACCAAGATAGTCACTTGACTATTACACGTGACTCATTTATCAAATTGCAAGAAGAAGATCCTTCTTTACAAAAATTCTTCATTCTAGCAAAAAAAGGTGATCCTAATCAGAACACTAATAGGAAATCTTGGATTTCTATGAAGAACGGCGTACTTGTACGTATGGTACAAGACTCGACTACGTCCACTCATTCACAAATTCTTGTGCCTAAGAGCATGAGATTGCAAATATTGCAACATGCTCATGACTCGCAATGTGCTGGACATATGGGTTTTTCCCGTACAAAGTCGAGGGTTCTTGCGGCTTTCTTTTGGCCATTTGTGAGCAAGGACATACGAATGTACTGTCGCTCTTGCAAAGTATGTCAGGAGGTCAAATCTAAAGGACCACGACATGCTGCGCCTATCCAGGCTGCTGACATTCCTATTCGCCCTTTTCAAAAAATGGCAATAGATATTATCGGTCCTTTTAGAATTAAGTCGGCTAGAGGACATCAATTTATCCTTACATGTGTCGATATGTGCACACGTTGGCCAGAGGCAATACCTCTCAAGAGCATCTCAACTGCTGATATCGCAGACGCTCTTTGGCTGATATTTTCTCGCTTGGGTTTTCCCGGAGAAATATTGTCAGACCATGGCACTCAACTTATATCAGACACTATGTCACAGGTAATGTCTATGCTACACATTAAAAGGTCTCTCAGCAGTATCTATCACCCAATGTCTAATGGGTTGGTCGAACGTTTAAATAGGACTCTGAAAACTTTACTTGGTAAAATAACTGAGGATCATCCTCAGGATTGGGACAGGGTCTTACCCGCGGCTCTCTTTGCGTATAGAGAGGTCCCCAATGAACATACGGGGTTTTCCCCTTTTGAACTTGTCTTTGGCGCGCAACCGCGCGGCCCTATGTCTTTACTTCACGATCTAATCACTGCCGATAATATTAGCGATGAGACTCAATCTTCTTATGAGTACGTCATTGCTCTTAGGCAAAAGATCATCGAGGCATGCAAACTAGCAACTTCGTCTTCAGAATTTGCTAAAGAAAAGGCAAGGCAGTTTGCAAATAAGAATAGATGTCTACGACAACTTTGTCCAGGTGACAAAGCTCTCGTTCTACTTCCTTCAAGGGAGAACAGACTTCTAATTGCATGGAAAGGTCCATATGCAATAGTCTCCAAAATTTCTGATGTCGACTATGTTGTCGATATTGATGGAAAGCATAAAACTTTCCACATAAATATGCTCACAGAATTTTATGAAAGACCTGACTATTTGCAGCCTATTTTCCAGGCTACGGACAATTCACAAGCAACTCATGGTCAGTACTCATCTCTGTCAGTTATACAGGATGAGGAAACTACTTTTTCTGATGTCAATCTTCCTCTTTCTATGGTCCCACTTTATTCTACGGAATCTTGGAAAAACGTGACCGTTTCTCCAAATCTTTCCGCTGAGGAACATCGACAAGTTTCTTCGATGTTGCAAACATTTCAGGATGTTCTTACAGACATCCCGGGACACACACATGTCATAGAACATGACATTGTGCTAACTGATCACAATCCTATCAGAGTCAGACCATATCCAATACCTATCCATTTCCAGTCTCAAGTCGAAAAAGAATTGGATGAAATGATACGTTTGGAAATCATTGAACCATCCACTTCAGCATACTCTTCGTCTATGGTTATTGTTCGAAAGAAGGATAATAACATTCGCATTTGCGTAGATTATCGCAAATTGAACCAAGTTACGAAGTTCGATGCTGAACCTATGCCTTCATTAGAAGAGCTACTCAATAAACTTTCTAATTCTAGATTCTTTACCAAACTAGATTTGTCTAAAGGTTATTGGCAAGTTCCTCTAACCGAACGTGCCAAACCTTTTACAGCTTTTTCTACACCTAGGGGTTTATTCCATTGGAATTTCATGCCTTTTGGTCTTATGAACGCCCCTGCTACATTCGTACGCATGATGCGGCGAATTCTCGCATATCGTACAGATGTCATAGCATACCTAGATGATATCTGTCTATTCAGTGATTCTTGGGAAGATCACTATTTGGGTTTATACGAATTACTGTCTACTCTTCGCGAGTATAACTTGACTGCAAAACCCTCTAAAGCCTTTATAGGATTTAGCGAGATTTCTTTCCTAGGTCATCGGGTTGGTCATGGTCTTTTAAAGACAGAGGACCACAATGTTTCAAAAATACTTAACATTTCGGTCCCTAAGACGAAGAAACAAGTAAGGAGTCTATTAGGTTTGATTCAATTCTACGGACGATTCATTCCGAATCTGTCCTCCATTATGGCACCGCTTTCTACTTTATTGAAGAAAGGGTCGCCTAATCTGATCCGCTGGTCTAAAGAATGTCAATCCTCATTGGACCAGGTTAAAGCCCTGTTTTCATCTCCACCTATTCTTAAGTTACCTACTATTGAGAAGACTTTTGTTCTTCGAAGTGACGCCTCGTCAACAGGGATTGGGGCAGCACTAATGCAGGAGTATTCTGATACTTTGCATCCGGTGATGTATATCTCTAGGAAATTAAACGCTGCAGAAAAGAATTACTCGGTTTTAGACCGTGAGTTATTGGCTATGGTATGGTCTATTCTGAAGTTACAAAGATTTCTTCTAGGCGCACATTTCATTGTGGAAACCGACCAGAAAGCGCTTACTGCTATTCAGAGCAAAAACTTGAAGAGCTCGAGGTCCACTCGTTATGCCATAGCTCTTCAACCATTTCATTTCTCGGTTCGAGCTATCCGTGGTTCGGATAATGTAATGGCAGACATTCTGTCCAGATGTCCACACGATTCCACATGATTCTTCTGTCATATATATATATTTCCTGATATACAGTCCAATGTTATAATGACATGTTAGTAGATTTTGTCTCACTTTTTTTTTTGAGGGAAATTTATAACATTGTACCATGTAATTATCTAAGAAGGCTTAGTTAGTGATATACGGGCCAAAAGATCACTCGGCCACATTTAAATAAATTATTTTCAGGATTGTATTAAGAAATTTACCAGTTGTCTTTAAGATTTGTGTTATTGATATTTTCGCAGCACATCATTGAAGTCTGCGAGTTTATGTCCATTGTGGAACTTTGAGGATATCAAGTCCTGTCCTACATTGGGAGCGGATGATGTCCACATCTTCTTCTATTGAATGTTTTATGTCACCGAAGATCAACACATGTATTACTTATTAATTACTGTTACTTTATATAATGTAATAATATAGTGCGGTATATTAGTAAATTACACCGCTATTTGCAACACATTGTATGATAACACATAATATATTTAATTTCATATATTGGTATGAGAATAATTTGATTGTCATTATGTTGTTGCCATCATTGTGGCGTGTGTTGGTGGCACCTTCCTGGAATATATCAGCGTATACTTAGATAAATTTTTTCTCTAAGGATCTGAGATATGATCTCAGTGTCGCTCCATGCGTTGAGCTAATTTGTTAGGTATATATCCACGCATCATACGTGCGTTAGGAGCCTAGATTTTTTCCGGCTCCAGGATTTAAAAAAAAAAATGTTTCATTTTTTTTTTCCAGGGAGGGTGCGGTAATGTTACGCACGGATCATTATTATTTTTCGTTTGTATAAACATTTTTCATATGTATGATCATTTTTTTGACTGAAGTGTGTATTATGTTTTCTATGGTCAAAGGGACATAATCCGAGTTATCGAAACTACAATTTTTTAGGAGTTTGCCTTCTCTTGTATAGAGACACGTTCGGTCTATAATTTCTTGAACGAAGCGTGACCACATCTCCTTATTTGGTAGTATCAGTCAACTATGGTAGATGTCTGAAACCTTTCTTAACGCTTCTTTTCATGACCATAAAAGGCGCGACTGTGTAAGACTTTTATCTCGAATGTTCTTAGAATCGTCTTATTGTGAACGGCAACTCAGAGATTGTCGTTCTGCGCATGTCAAAACTGGGAGTTCGTTCTGTGTGTTCCGCCCAGTTGGGCAGTTTAGAAATGGTTTAAGAAGCGAGCAGACGCAACTGCGTCTTGTGATTCTCTGAGGGAAATACAGTGTCTTGTGAGTTAGTTAGCTAACTAGACTATTTCCCAGTATTATTCACGCCTGCCTGGAGGCATATGTTCATGGTTGATTTTCCGAAATAAGGTAATTCCTCTTGTATCGAACTTTATGCTATCATCTAGAGGTTCGTCATTTTGTCGCCTATTTGCTCGCCTGTGTGATGCAAAATGGAGAGGTACTTTGACTAGGATTAAGTCACCGGTATCTTTATACCTGAACTAGTTAAATATATATGGGTCGCTCTAGACCAACAAGACTATTGTCTGTGTTCCAGGATTCGTTATATCAGAGATCACGTCCAAGTCAGATGGTTAGACTTAGGAACATTATAAAGGTCGAGCTGACCTGTAGCCCATGTATGCTATTCACGTGCAGACAGTGAACGGACTTATTGTATACAACTGATCTGCTAGCATCAGAATGGGAGCATTTATTATTGTTTATGAACATTGAAGATCTGTAGCTGACACTGTTGCAGAAGTTATAGAAATTATTATTATTTATACAGCTTCACGAACTAGAACTCTATGATTTATGAATTTCTGAATCTATTGAACTGTGATGTCTTATGACGCATATATACAACAGCTGTCATTGCTGACTACAGAAATTGTTTTCAATGTGCCATATCATCTTGCTGAACTCGTTAACTATGTTGATGTCATAAGTATCATGACTGTTTTGTGGCGTGCAATAAATGGAAGAAACTTATACAACGAAGTTACCCTTTCTATGACTCTACACGTCATGTTGCCTGTGTGATAACCCTGTGAACTGTTCCACTACCACATACACAGCAACATCCTAAATCAGAGAAGACACCTACATCTTACACTTTAATACCAGGTGTCGATAAGGGTGGCAAGTTACCACTTCAGCGCAAATCCACCCTTATCAACTGTCCTCTTCATATTATAAACTGTTTTACTGTCGTCTTCATATTATAAACTGATTTACTGTCTTCTTCATATTATAAACTGTTTTACTGTCTTCTTCATATTATAAACTGATTTACTGTCCTCTTCATATTATAAACTGTTTTACTGTCCTCTTCATATTATAAACTGTCTTACTGTCGTCTTCATATTATAATCTGTTTTACGTGCTCTTCATATTATAAACTGTTTTACTGTCCTCTTCATATTATAAACTGTTTTACGTCCTCTTATTATTATAAACTGTTTTACTGTCCTCTTCATATTATTGACTGTTTTGCTGTCGTCTTCATATTATAAATTGTTTTACTGTCCTCTTCATATTATTGACTGTTTTACTGTCGTCTTTATATTATAAACTGTTTTACTGTCCTCTTTATATTATTGACTGTCTTACTGTCCTTTTCATATTATAAACTGTTTTACTGTCGTCTTCATATTACAAACTATTTTACGTCCATTTCATATTATAAACTGTTTCACTGTCCTCTTCATTTTACAAACTGTTTTACGTCCTCTTCATTGTGAGGAGTTACTGTGATATTATTTTCAACGGGCCCCAGTCTTTTTCTCCATTTAATTATTTGCGTTTATTTATGAGTAGGTACTGTGGATTTTGATTTCAATTTTTCCCCAGTCTTCTTTTCTCTTTAAAATAATTGCGTTCATGGTATTTCATTAGGCGTTGGAGTTCATATTATTAGGCTGGGTAAAATTTTCAGACGTTAGGAACACCTACCCGGTTTAATCGTGGGGATGGGGGCAGAAACACGAATCAGGTACGCAGAACCAACGCGAGAATCAATCAAATTTATTCCGCTGAGCAGCCGGTCAGACGATTGCGTAACGTTGCGTATTAAATCTGCGCGTGAGCTGGAAATAATTCGCGCGTGGGCAAATAGACATGCGTCATCGGGTTGTTTACGATATCGTTGGCGGAGGTCATAGTGTATTTAAATGCAGCAATATAATTGGTCAAAGGTCGGCCCAGAGAGACGCCACGCGATGACTCATCGCGTCTTATTTCATCATAATATTTTACTATTTATGTAGATTGAAAATCGGTTAGCGTTCTCTGGTCTAAACATTTTGCTGCCGTGAAAACAACGCCTATCGTCTGCTCAGCGAACCAGCGGTTGCTCTGCGAGAGATATTCGATATTTTGGGTATGTCCATAACTTATTAGCGAGTAGATAGTTTCTGTAAGATCTTAGCACGTTAAAGTAAAGTTTTCTTCTGTGAGTTGAATTAAATTTATTAGACAGTAGTGCCATCAATTGCTATCTTATAACAAAACTAGAAGTTGTGCCTATAACTTTCTGTGCCTAAGTAGCAGTATCTATGATTTGTATAGCGGCTTTGAGATATTAACTGTGTGAGGATAAGCGCTTAGATAAACGGGTGCTCTGTAATATAATAGAAGGTCTGTGACATCATCATTTTGATTATGATAATTTGCAATGTATATACACGAGCGTATTTGTGTATTTTATTTAATTGTGTATTAATTTGTTGTGTAGTGAGGAGACAGGGGTGTAAGGGATGTAATGTATATTACTTAGATGGTGTAGTAACGGGGTGGTTAAATATTGTGTTAAAGGTTCCCTTCTCGGGTCAGTCTCTAAGAAAGTAGGGCCGGGGAACTTATACCGGAGATTTTAGCTTGCAGTGAATGCAACTGTTGTGACGGCCGAGGCAAGCCTAGCACAAAAGATTTAGGTCAGCTGTGTCTGGGAGTTCACATAACAGTCAGATAGTAAGTTGGGGCGGGAAAGAGATTGTAAATTAGTTTGACCTTTGGGTAGGAATATTTGTTTGTCGCTTGTACGTAGCTTGTGCAGGGGAGATGTATTAAATTTAGGGAAAGACGGGAGAGGTATTAATTTAAGGTGTTTATGTGTTAGAGTTGAGAATATTTTGACGTGTTGTATATTTGTTGTTATTTTTTTCGTTTTATAGAATTTTCACGGCACATAGAGAGGGTTGTAACCTGCCCCTACAACTTATCACTGTAATTTGTCTACTCGGGAGCCTAAGGCTCGAGACATTGCCAGAGGCGAAAGAAAAGAGACGTTCTCATGCAGTAAAGCACATTCTTCAGCGGGAACGGGTTTTCTTAAAATCCGGAGCTCTTAGCTCGTTATAACACACCACATAGGCGCGTGGCCTGGTGTTGTTAGTTTTTTATACGGCCACAATAAAGCCGGTTTGTTCTAAACCTGAAGAGGGGTAACTGGGCAGTTTAAATAAATTTCATCAGCAGCGAAGCATCTACATCCCGATGCCAGTACCTCGTTCTTAATAACAAAGTCATCAGCTGCAGTAGTCTGGAAAGGAGAAAGGGAAATCATTCATTTCCGAATGCTAACGAGAGGAGGGCCGTAACGGAGACGCCACTCAGCAGAAGACCGTAGTGTCAGAGAGACACTGAGCAGAAGCAGAGGGGAGAGATAAGTTAGATGCAGATAGAAAGTTTTGTTAGGACAGCCTCTGAGTTAGCACTGAAAAGGTCCGTTAGTGGATCAGTGCTTGTGGTACTGTTGTTAGCTGTGTAGGACATCAGAGTGCACTTCATATTTGTGTAGACATTTAGTTATACGTCTGCAGCTGGACGGTGTGTTCGATTTAATAATAATACTAGGATAGTTAGGAGTGGTGGCTCTTATGTTAGAGGCCCCACCAAGTAGATTCTTTTGTTTAATCCGTAACTTTCTTCCCGGCAAGTTGAAAGCGAGGGTGACATTGTTGGTTTATAAGTGTCTGGCATTTCAATTGTTCTGTTTCAGGTTTGTGCGACCTCGCACGTTATTTATTTTGCTGTGTTATTTATTTTGTTGTTTTAATAAACTATAAAATGTTACTGGTTCAGTTTCTCTATAACTATACTGTACGTATATGCTTGTCTGTATAGTTGTGTCTGTGGACTTTAGTGAAACCTTATCTCCTTTATGGTAGTCAGAGGTGGTGAGTCAATAGCTCTTAACTAAGTCGCGAGTGGCGAGGGAGAGTCAATCTAGGTTCTCACCCTCGAAGGTATAAGTCTGATCTTTCCACAGTCACTGTCATTTCTCATACAAAATCTATCTTCACATCTTGTCTATAAACTCAGACAAACTCTAACTTAAATTTACTTCGTGACATTCATATTATAAACTGTTTTACGTCCTCTTCATATTATAAACTGATTTACTGTCGTCTTCATAATATAAACTGTTTTACTGTTGTCTTCATATTATAAACTGATTTACTGTCCTCTTCATATTATAAAATGTTTTACATCCTCTTCATATTAAAAACTGTTTTACTGTCCTCTTCATATTATAAACTGTTTTACGTCCTCTTCATATTATTGACTGTTTTACTGTCGTCTTTATATTGTAAACTGTTTTACTATCGTCTTCATATTATTGACTGTTTTACTGTCGTCTTCATATTATAAACTGTTTTACTGTCCTCTTCATATTATTGACTGTTTTACTGTCGTCTTCATATTATAAACTGTTTTACTGTCCTCTTCATATTATAAACTGTTTTACTGTCGTCTTCATATTATAAACTGATTTACTGTCGTCTTCATATTATAAACTGATTTACTGTCCTCTTCATATTATAAACTGTTTTACTGTCGTCTTAATATTATAAACTGTTTTACTGTCGTCTTGATATTATAAACTGTTTTACGTCCTCTTCATATTATTGACTGTTTTACTGTCGTCTTCATATTATAAACTATTTTACGTCCTCTTCATATTATTGACTGTTTTACTGTCGTCTTTATATTATAAACTGTTTTACGTCCTCTTCATATTATACAGTGTTTTACTGTCGTCTTCTTATTGTAAACTGTTTTATTGTCCTCTTATTATTATTGACAGTCTTACTGTCCTTTTCATATTATAAATTGTTTTACTGTCGTCTTCATATTATAAACTGTTTTACTGTCCTCTTCATATTATTGACTGTTTTACTGTCGTCTTCATATTACAAACTATTTTACGTCCTCTTCATATTATAAACTGTTTCACTGTCCTCTTCATTTTACAAACTGTTTTACGTCCTCTTCATTGTGAGGAGTTACTGTGATATTATTTTCAACGGGCCCCAGTCTTTTTCTCCATTTAATTATTTGCGTTTATTTATGAGTAGGTATTGTGGATTTTGATTTCCATTTTGCCCCAGTCTTCTTTTCTCTTTAAAATAATTGCGTTCATGGTATTTCATTAGGCGTTGGAGTTCATATTATTAGGCTGGGTAAAATTTTCAGACGTTAGGAACACCTACCCGGTTTAATCGTGGGGATGGGGTCAGAAACACGAATCAGGTACAAAGAACCAATGCGAGAATCAATCAAATTTATTCCGCTGAGCAGCCGGTCAGACGATTGCGTAACGTTGCGTATTAAATCTGCGCGTGAGCTGGAAATAATTCGCGCGTGGGCAAATAGACATGTGTCATCGAGTTGTTTACGATATCATTGGCAGAGGTCATAGTGTATTTAAATGCAGCAATAAAATTGGTCAAAGGTCGGCCCAGAGAGACGCCACGCGATGACTCATCGCGTCTTATTTCATCATAATATTTTACTATATATGTAGATTGAAAATCGGTTAGCGTTCTCTGGTCTAAAAATTTTGCTGCCGTAAAAACAACGCCTATCGTCTGCTCAGCGAACCAGTGGTTGCTCTGCGAGAGATATTCGATATTTTGGGTATGTCCATAACTTATTAGCGAGTAGATAGTTTCTGTAAGATCTTAGCACGTTAAAGTAAAGTTTTCTTCTGTGAGTTGAATTAAATTTATTAGACAGTAGTGCCATCAATTGCTATCTTATAACAAAACTAGAAGTTGTGCCTATAACTTTCTGTGCCTAAGTAGCAGTATCTATGATTTGTATAGCGGCTTTGAGATATTAACTGTGTGAGGATAAGCGCTTAGATAAACGGGTGCTCTGTAATATAATAGAAGGTCTGTGACACCATCATTTTGATTATGATAATTTGCAATGTATATACACGAGCGTATTTGTGTATTTTATTTAATTGTGTATTAATTTGTTGTGTAGTGAGGAGACAGGGGTGTAAGGGATGTAATGTATATTACTTAGATGGTGTAGTAACCGGGTGGTTAAATATTGTGTTAAAGGTTCCCTTCTCGGGTCAGTCTCTAAGAAAGTAGGGCCGGGGAACTTATACCGAGGATTTTAGCTTGCAGTGAATGCAACTGTTGTGACGGCCGAGGCAAGCCTAGCACAACAGATTTAGGTCAGCCTGTGTCTGGGAGTTCACATAACAGTCAGATAGTAAATTGGGGCGGGAAGGAGATTGTAAATTAGTTTGACCTTTGGGTAGGAATATTTGTTTATCGCTTGTACGTAGCTTGTGCAGGGGGATATGTATTAAATTTAGGGAAAGACGGGAGAGGTATTAATTTAAGGTGTTTATGTGTTAGGGTTGAGAATATTTTGACGTGTTGTATATTTGTTGTTATTTTTTTTTCGTTTTATAGCATTTTCACGGCACATATGGAGGGTTGTAACCTGCCCCTACAACGTATCACTGTAATTTGTCTACTCGGGAGCCTAAGGCTCGAGACATTGCCAGAGGCGTAAGAAAAGAGACGTTATCATGCAGTAAAGCACATTCTTCAGCGGGAACGGGTTTTCTTAAAATCCGGAGCTCTTAGCTCGTTATAACACACCACATAGGCGCGTGGCCTGGTGTTGTTGGTTTTTTATACGGCCACAATAAAGCCGGTTTGTTCTAAACCTGAAGAGGGGTAACTGGGCAGTTGAAATAAGCATCTACATCCCGAGTCAAGTACCTCGTTCTTAATATCAAAGTCATCAGCTGCAGTAGTCTGGAAAGGAGAAAGGGAAATCATTCCTTTCCGAATGCTAACGAGAGGAGGGCCGTAACGGAGACGCCACTCAGCAGAAGACCGTAGTGTCAGAGAGACATTGTGCAGAAGCAGAGGGGAGAGATAAGTTAGATGCAGATAGAAAGTTTTGTTAGGACAGCCTCTGAGTTAGCACTGAAAAGGTCCGTTAGTGGATCAGTGCTTGTGGTACTGTTGTTAGCTGTGTAGGACATCAGAGTGCACTTCATATTTGTGTAGACATTTAGTTATACGTCTGCAGCTGGACGGTGTGTTCGATTTAATAATAATACTAGGATAGTTAGGAGTGGTGGCTCTTATGTTAGAGGCCCCACCAAGTAGATTCTTTTGTTTAATCCGTAACTTTCTTCCCGGCAAGTTGAAAGCGAGGGTGACATTGTTGGTTTATAAGTGTCTGGCATTTCAATTGTTCTGTTTCAGGTTTGTGCGACCTCGCACGTTATTTATTTTGCTGTGTTATTTATTTTGTTGTTTTAATAAACTATAAAATGTTACTGGTTCAGTTTCTCTATAACTATACTGTACGTATATGCTTGTCTGTATAGTTGTGTCTGTGGACTTTAGTGAAACCTTATCTCCTTTATGGTAGTCAGAGGTGGTGAGTCAATAGCTCTTAACTAAGTCGCGAGTGGCGAGGGAGAGTCAATCTAGGTTCTCACCCTCGAAGGTATAAGTCTGATCTTTCCACAGTCACTGTCATTTCTCATACAAAATCTATCTTCACATACTTCCTCAACTAGTGTCTTGTCTATAAACTCAGACAAACTCTAACTTAAATTTACTTCGTGACATTCATATTATAAACTGTTTTACGTCCTCTTCATATTATAAACTGATTTACTGTCGTCTTCATAATATAAACTGTTTTACTGTTGTCTTCATATTATAAACTGATTTACTGTCCTCTTCATATTATAAAATGTTTTACATCCTCTTCATATTAAAAACTGTTTTACTGTCCTCTTCATATTATAAACTGTTTTACGTCCTCTTCATATTATTGACTGTTTTACTGTCGTCTTTATATTGTAAACTGTTTTACTATCGTCTTCATATTATTGACTGTTTTACTGTCGTCTTCATATTATAAACTGTTTTACTGTCCTCTTGATATGATAAACTGTTTTACTGTCGTCTTCATATTATAAACTGTTTTACTGTCCTCTTCATATTATAAACTGTTTTACTGTCGTCTTCATATTATAAACTGTTTTACTGTCGTCTTCATATTATAAACTGATTTACTGTCTTCTTCATATTATAAACTGTTTTACTGTCCTCTTCATATTATAAACTGTTTTACTGTCGTCTTCATATTATAAACTGTTTTACTGTCGTCTTCATATTATAAACTGATTTACTGTCTTCTTCATATTATAAACTGTTTTACTGTCGTCTGTATATTATTGACTGTTTTATTGTCCTCTTCATATTATAAACTGTTTTACTGTCGTCTTCATATTATAAACTGTTTTACTGTCGTCTTCATATTATAAACTGATTTACTGTCGTCTTCATATTATAAACTGTTTTACTGTCCTCTTCATATTATAAACTGATTTACTGTCGTCTTCATATTATAAACTGTTTTACAGTCGTCTTCATATTATAAACTGATTTACTGTCGTCTTCATATTATAAACTGTTTTACTGTCGTCTTGATATTATAAACTGTTTTACTGTCCTCTTCATATTATAAACTGTTTTACTGTCGTCTTCATATTATAAACTGATTTACTGTCGTCTTCATATTATAAACTGATTTACTGTCCTCTTCATATTATAAACTGTTTTACTGTCGTCTTCATATTATAAACTGTTTTACTGTCGTCTTGATATTATAAACTGTTTTACGTCCTCTTCATATTATAAACTGTTTTACTGTCGTCTTCATATTATAAACGGTTTTACGTCCTCTTCATATTATAAACTGTTTTACGTCCTCTTCATATTATAAACTGTTTTACTGTACTCTACATGTGATTCACGAGCTTCTTTTTGCCAGCGATATGTAGTCAGCCAAAAAATTGTCCAACATCGATTTCGACTCCTGAAATATTAGAAGTCCGATCCTACTTCAGACTCCGTCCACAGTTTTTCACTTGTCACATGACGTGTTTACAGACTTTTCTAAAAACCCACCGACTCTTGACTCCGACTCCGCAACTCTGCTTTTCATAGTAAAGATTTTAAAGTCTTACAAGCCTTTCCTATAAGAAAAGGTTTTGTTTTTTCTCGGACATTCGTTGTTTCCTTGTCGCCTTCCCACCAACAGTTCTATTATATCTGGTATTGTTTATTCTGAAGCTTATTGTCTGTAAAACTCAGTGGCGTACTAAATGGGGTCCGGGGAAGAAGCGGTCGGTCCGAGGGGATAGGGGTGGGGGGGGGGGGGGGGGAGAGAGAGAGAGAGAGAGAGAGAGAGAGAGAGAGAGAGAGAGAGAGAGAGAGAGAAGGCGGTCCACCTATGGCAACAGCTACGAGTGGTGTGTTATTGGACACTATTATTAAAATATTGTACTGTTTGAAAATCTACTTGCAAGAATACTGTATTTCTCTTTCTGTTTTCTATGAGTGTGTGTGTGGTTGCTGGGGGGGGGGGGGGGGGGGGGGGGGGGGGGGGGGCTAGAGAGAAGGACCTAAAGAAAGGAAATGCCCCGAGATTCAACTACTAAAAGTAAGCCTCTAGGAACACCCACCATTTTTGTAATTGTTATCTAAAAATCACATTATTGCATTTGCTGCCAATATCTAAAGCGTATATCACTTGCTATTCACATCACTTAAAGCGTATATCACTTGCTATTCACATCACCTAAAGCGTATATCACTTGCTATTCACATCACCTAAAGCGTATATCACTTGCTATTCACATCATCTAAGAGCTGCGGTGGCGCAGTGGTTAGCGCACTGTCTTCCTAGCTCAGTGGTCCATATTCTCAATAAGCCTCAATGGGCGTGTAACGTGATCCTATTCACATCATCTGCTCTTTCTTCATTGCGGCGTGACACTTCTTGCTTTACTTAACTGTCTGTGCTGTAAAAATTCCTGGCATCGCGCTCTGAAAAAATATTACCAGCTATTAACACAACATTTTTAATATCCACACCTGGCGACACATAAAACAATAACATTTTATGGAACTTTATAGTGAGTCAGACCCGGCCCACGAATGTTGAAAATAGCATCAGGTGTTGCCACGAATTATTTTAGCCTCACATTGTGACCTACTCTCTGCTAATTTTATTTTTTCACAGAGTTGTTCGGAAAGGAGGGATTTGCGGGTGACTTTTGTGAAACATCAAGAAGCTGTTGTGACAAGAGTTACTGGTATCTGGAACATTCTGCCTGTTGAAGAGATATTGTTTTTAAAACCTATATAAAAAGATATATTGTTTATTGTAACTGTGGCTTACTGTGCTATTCGATCAACTGTAGTCGTTAAACTGTTGAGTTTTCAATTCTTGTCGTTAGTAATATCAGAAGCCATTTGTGAGATGTTCAATCGGTCCTATCAAGATAATGTATTACGTGCAGGTCACAGTCAATTTTTCGAGAAGACAACCATCGTACTAGAAAGTCTTGCTTCTCGAAACTTCTGTCTTTTATTTATTTTTATTTGTTCAACCTGTCGCGATATGAGTCTATACGGTTATATTTGTGTTATTTGTGTGAATTTATTAATCCAGTTATGAAGGCTTGACATTTGAACTTAGAGAAGTTATGATTTAAGTTAATAATCAACGTATTGCTGAAAGTCTATTGTGAACTTCGAGAAGTTACAATATAAGTTAATAATCGAGAAGTTACAATATAAGTTAATTATAATCAATGTATTACTAACAATCTATGGTGAACTTACAGAAGTTATACTATAAGTTGATATTCAGCGTCTTACTAAAAATATATTGTAAACTGTGTGAAGTTATCATATCAGTCGTTTATGTTTATATCAGTGTTGTCAGTCCCGAAAAGGGTCGGTCCTGAAAAGCACCGCCTGCTAGTTGTCTGGATTCTTCCCGTCGTGCGCTTATTCCTCGTATTTTTGTGCATTCACTTTTTTTTTATTATAATGTTTTGCCTCGTTTTGGCGAGGCGCGTCCCGTTCAACCTAGTTGGTTATATTAGTTTTAATGTAAGTGTGTAGCTTTTATTTCTACATCACTAGTTTTCTAGAAGATCTGAAAAGGACTAGCCTTTACAAGGTTTACTAGCTGGATTGTAGATCGTATATGTGTATTCTTGGTTGGATCATTATTACAAAATTTATGTTTTTTATATGTAAACTATTATACAAACATTTTTTTTAAGGAGGTTGGAGTGGCTAAATGGTATAGCTTCCGCCTCTAATTCTAGAGGTACTGGGTTCCATTCCCAGTTGAGGGAATATAATTTATGGAAATCTTTTTTTCAGAACCAGTGGTCATAATGATGTCATGCTCCACCTGGTCTACTGGGTAGTGAGATCGGATGCCTAGCCTTCTCCGATAAGGGCGAAAAAATAGGAGGTCCGGTGTGCAAGTTGCGCACGTTAAAATTCCCACGGCAGTTGAAAAATCGTGAATAGGCCTATCAGGCTGCTGCCCTGGCAAAATTTGAAAATTAAAAACCTACCCCCCACCAAAATATTTATAGAATGTGCTGTTCGTGTATACATACATTGGGATTCTCGCTGGTGCTACGGAGTTCGTGCATTGTGCTGAGATCCTCATTGTGTGATCTAAGGGAGGAAATCGGAGCACTGATAGAGTTGTCCGTGTGCAATAAAGGTAGTCCTTAAAACCAAACCAAACCAAAAAAACATTTTTATGAATACTTAAATTTAACTTGATTTTGACGAATATTATTTTCTACTCGATTGTTTAACATTATTATTTTCTATTTGTCGATGTTCGTTACAGGAAATCTAAATTTAAAAAAATTAATAGATTTTTTTTCACTAAAAATCTACGATAACACTAGAATATGTGTAATATCCTATACATAATATCTCAGCTTTTTCTGTCTGTGCGTAACGCTAAGGGATGCAACTTTGGTTGAAAGTTAGACATTAATTGTATTGTTTCTCTTATAGGTACTCTCCCTAAAAAAGTAACACTTACCATAGAAGAATGTGCAAATGACGGTGTGCACAAAAATATATTTATAGAATGTGTGATCCCGTATACACACATTGAGATCCTCGCTGTTGCTACGTAGTTCGTGTACTGTGGTGATGAACAGTGGGTTTTTTTAAAATACTTTTGAATAAGTAAAATTGGCGTTAGGTATTGGTGCTTTTGAATTTAATTCCCGGCTTTTACACTAGTTATGAATAAAGAATGTAAATATTGCTTCATTTTCTACTGCTGCAATGTTTTTTTTTTTTTTATGTTCGTTGCGTTGCTAAGGAAAACAATCAGTTTATAAACATACACATGAACATTTGAGATTATGTGTTAGTTCACGTACATTTTTTTTTTGGTTTTTTACTTTAAAAATAAGATAAGCTTACATACGTCTGCATATATATATATATATTATTTAGCGAGACCTGGACGACCTATGCTAGTCAAGAAAGAAGGCTCAATACCTTCCATTTACGGTGTCTACGCCGCATCCTCGGCATCTCGTGGAAAGATAAAGTGACAAATGTCGAAGTGTTGTCACGTGCTGGCCTTCAAAGTATGTATACACTGCTTAGACAGCGCAGACTTCGCTGGCTTGGCCATGTTCGCCGCATGGAAGATGGTCGCATCCCAAAAGATATCTTCTACGGACAATTAGCAGATGGCAAGATGTCGTGAATTATTCTAATCCCCATATATAAATTAAAACGTAAATGTAAAGCCTAACAAATAAATTTAATAAAAGGAAAGAAGAATGGTAAAGAACAGTGCTGTCACAATGACTGTACTCGAAATCCCCCTTGTTTTCTACTGCGTCTGCAAATTGTAACGCTTTCACGTTGATAGTAAAAGCCTACTGTATTATTACCCGCTTTCTTCAATGAAACGTGTACTGTATTTCTTGGAAAAACCTTGAGATACGCAAGCTGATCAATGACCTAAATTTAATATTTCATTCATTCCATTTTATACACGGCGTAACTAAAAGACAGATGGACTAAAGGATAGAGAGAAGGGAGAGGCAGAAAGCAAGGACACATGCAACACTAAACACGCGTCGCGCGATACACAATTGCTGCCATCACGCGTGTAAGGCCACATGCACTAACTTTATTTCAAATCGACAGTGATAAAATTCACTACCCATACCAGAGTTAGGTTTTAAAATCCTGAAAAACGCTTATTGGGAATTATGACATTATACCGGTTTACGTTTGAAAACATGACAGTACCCAGACACCCTCAAGTTTGGAAGTGAGAAGGTAGTAACAGCACGACTATCCTAGAAGAAAATGCATATTGGCTCCATTAAATTCGTATATTTGGGTTCCTTAGGGTTTGCTGACAAAGAATATGTAAAACGCTACGCAAATAGTCTAGGAATTACCAAGTTATGGCCAAAATAAAATAGTGGGGGTGCCTGACAGCATGAAATCATTTCTGCTCATAAAATTTTTTTATAACGTGTTTGAAAAAACATTACGTTACGGAAATAGCCTACCATGTTAACTCCTATTTGATTGGAGCGCAACAAATGTAAGACTAAACACGATTGGTCGGGCTATAAATACTATCTTGTGTTGTCAGGGGAAACGTGAAAAGGGGTGTTTTTTTGAAAAGATGTGTAGACATGGTTTGATTGGGTAGAGCTGCGAATATACTCAATTCAGAGCGTCTGTTCCTTGCCACATCTTGTAATAAACCTACTAAGAAGCAGTGCGTTGAGCACCAGTGTATATTTTTTTTATAAAATAAAGCCTGGGACATCGGCAGATCGGAGTTGTGCTATATTCATTGCCAGTCAACGAAACTGTTTATTATTTCCATGAATTGTGGTAAGCTTGAAATATTCAATATCTTTTAATGAAAATTGAATGTAAATTGATAATTTATGTCTGCATATATGTGTAGTTCAGTAGCGAACATGATGTAAAGCCTATAGTGCTCCAGCCTGAACAGAAGGTGTCGGAGGAAAGTAAAACTGCATGGAATGGCCAAACAGTACACTGACACCTAGATTATTGACTAGAAAGAAATAATGCTGGAATTGCAGAGGCGTAGTAACCATTAGGGAGGGAAATACTGGTATAAAGTATTTCAGATGAAGCTGACAGTTGGCCTAACGCTCTGAACTCAATGTTTGTGATGTATTGTGCTCAGTGTAGAAATAGAGTATAAATTAGTTCTGACGTAGAAGGTACAACCTTCTTGTTTCAGGGACCGTGGTCTTAAAGTTATTGAGCAGCACCTGGTCAGAGCTTTGCTGAAGCCAGAGGCGGACAGCATACTCCTTGGTCCATATAGCAACCAGTGGGGTGGCTCCAGAACTCATTAAAGTAATCGAGCAGAGGAGTCTTTTACTGCAGTCATCACGAAAGATAAGAGAGTGTGGCCATGGAGCTCAACATTATGTACCCCCATCTTAAAATGACATTGTAAAATAAAATTAAGAGGGGAATTTAATTGTTTTAATACCAGGAACTGAGAACATCTCCAATACTAGTTCCAATAGAAACAAACTATTGAAGTCATGATGACAAATACCAACAGAGCTTGAACAAAACAAAACCAGTATTACCTCATATTACTACTACACAACTGACACACATAGGATACTATTAATAATATATGTCACTACAAGATTCATATTAATAAATTCTGTACATATAACTTGTAATTAAAATTGATTGTGATTCCTGGTTCCCTTTGTATTTGAATCAGGACACATATACATTCATGACAGCACTGAATACATATTGTTATTTGAAAAGTTATCAGTGACTCCTTTAAGATATCCTCGTAGAGTGTTTGATGTATGTGAGTGTCACAGTGTTGTCAAGTGTGGTGGAATAAATTAAATTGTTTATCTGTCTGTTGTTGTTATGACTTACACTTCATCATACACATACCCTAGACATATAACGTAGTCATCACACTATTCCAGAATAATTCTGACTGAGGTATACATATGTGGCAGCACGTAAGGTTATCTATAATACACTACTCTTATTAGATATAGATACCTTCACAGCTGATCTCAGTCAGTACACTAAGTCCCCTATAAATATTTATAACATCCCACTTCACCACATATATTGGGGGCTCGCTCTCGGGATTTTGAATCTTTCCCTATTACAAATATTGGGGGTAATTCACTTCAGGGAATAATAAGAATTAAAAGGTATCCTTGGGTGAAAATAAATAAGGTTGAGCTCACAGTGCCTGTGTTGTCCTGAGTTAATTAGTCATAGATAAAATTGTTTAGTTACATATTTTAGACATTTATCTGTTAGACAATGGCCGACCTGGCAAAATTTCGATCTGCTGCTGTACAGACTGCGAAAGAGTTAGGAATGGACGGGCAAATTATGATTTCTTATGTCACTGCTGAATGTGACAAATATATTGAACGGGAAGAAAGAAGATTAGAAAAAGAGGCCGAAAGAAAATTAGAGGCTGAGACTAAGAGGTTGCAGATTGAGGCTGAGGCTAAGAGGTTGCAGATTGAGGCTGACAAAGAGGCTAAGAAATTGGAGGCAGAAAGAGAAGACAAAAGATTGGCTGCAGAAAGAGAAGAGAAGAAATTGGCTGCAGAAAGAGAAGAGAAGAAATTAGCTGCAGAAAGGGAAGAGAAGAAATTAGCTGCAGAAAGGGAAGCAGAAGAAAGAAGATTGACTGCAGAGAGGGAAGCAGAAAAGGAGGAGAAGAGATTACAAAGGGAACATGAGTTACGACTAAGGGAGTTTGAGTTTCAAGGCCATGCTCCTGAAAATGGTGCCAGTCCCTTTGCCTCTGATGCCACTGCTAGCCAGGGAGCCTCAACCTCAGCTATGAATTTTCATTTAGATCATTTTGTTGAGAAAGACGATGATATAGAGAGCTATCTAAATAGGTATGAACTATTAGCTACCACATATGGGTTAGAGAGAGAAAGGTGGAGCTTAAAGTTATCTCAGGGACTTCGTGGGGCAGCTTATGAAGTTTTTGCAAAAATGAGCAGAAGTGATCAGGAAAATTATGACATGCTAAAGCAGGCTCTTTTGTTAAGATATGAAAAGAATGCAGAATTTTATAGGAAAAAATTTAGGAATGCTAAACTACTGTCAGGTGAAACCTATCACCAGTTCTCTGCACGAATAGAGACATACTTGGAGAAATGGACTTCTCTGGGGAAAACCCAAGATCTTAAGGAAATGGTCCTTATAGAGCAATTAAGAGAGTCCATGGCTCCAGACCTGAGAAAGTTTCTCATGGAACAAGGTGCAGAGAGGCTGGGTGAGTTGCTAAATGTTGCTGAAAGGTATCAAGCAGCTCAAGCAGAGGTAACAGGTAATAAAAAGAAACAAGTGGATAACTTTAGGGCACCCAGAACTTTAATAAATTTGATCCTAGGGATCAAAACAAAGGTAAGCACCAGTTTGATAGGCCACGGTATGAAAATAAAAATAAAACCCCACAATTCGATGAAAGGAAATATGATGAAAGAAAATCTTTCAACCAAGGAAAAAGGTGGTGTAAAAATTGTAAGATGAACAATCATGACACTGACCATTGTAGAAGGAAACCTCCTCATTGTGCTGCTATGACATCGGGGAAAAAGGAAAAGAAGGTCAAACCTGAAGAACTACAGGAACCATACCACCCCCCAGTGTGTGAAGATGTCATCTGTAATGGTGTCACTATAAGGTGTTTATATGATACCGGTTTAGATTACGATTCCGTTGTGAGTTCTCACCTGGTGCAGGCCGATCAATACACCACAGAAACAGTGGAGATTCAAACTGCAACCAAGGATGTAGCTACCATGACACTTCCCGTCGCCCGAATAAAAGTGAAAACGCGATATGTGGAAGGAATCATAAAAGCAGCAGTGATAAATGAGCCAATCTACCCTCTGATATTGGGGTGTAGATATGTCTTCTTGGGGAATCCCAAGAGACCTGTGATATTGGCAACAGTGCAGACCAGATCACAGTCTAAAAAGGAGGAGGATAATCCAATAAATACTCATCCAGATGAGATGAGGAAGGCACAGGCTGAGGACAAAACACTCAAGCCATGTTTCAAGAAGTTGCCCAAATCTCATACACCTCCAGGCAAGGGAGAGTTTTATATGAAGAACAAACTGATATATAGGAAGGCTGGATCTGAATCCAATGGTCACGGACAGCTGGTCCTTCCCACTTCATATAGGACTAAAGTGTTGGAACTAGGGCATGCGATTCCCTTCAGTGGTCATATGGGAATCAGCGCAACAGGACAGCGAATAGCTTGTCACTATTTCTGGCCAGGAATAACTGAAGATATCAAACGATATGTAAAATCCTGTCCAGAGTGCCAACGAGTAGCACCTAAACATTGGACTGCACCAGCAACTCTGGGGGAAATGCCCATAGTGGGAACACCCTTTGAGAGAGTTGCCGTGGATCTTGTGGGACCTCTCACCCGAACCAAGAGAAGGAACAGCTACATTCTGACTCTGGTGGACACTTGTTCTATGTGGGGAGAGGCAGTAGCCCTGTCATCGATTGATTCTAAACATGTGGCAGAGGCATTGCTCACAATTTTCACAAGGTTAGGCTTTCCCAATCAAATCTTGACTGATAATGGCTCTCAGTTCAAGGGGAAACTAACTGAAGAAGTTTTCAGGATCTTCCAGGCCAAACACTTCCATTGTAGTGTGTACCATCCCCAAGGGAACGGCCAAGTGGAAAGATTTAACGGCACGTTGATGTCGATCCTGAGAAAGTTGGCACACGAAAAAACCAGATACATGGGACCAGTACCTGCACGCCGCCCTCTTTGCTTATCGGGAGGTACCCCATAGTTCAACCGGTATGGCCCCGGCAACATTATTGTTTGGAAGGCCAATAAAAGGTCCACTCGAAGCTTTGTTAAGAACGTGGACTGATGAAAAGGCAGAGGAAAACATTACATCTTCATACCAATATGTGAATGAGCTGACCACTCGTTTAAAAACTGGCTGGAAACTTGCCAATGAAAATTTGAAACAAGCCAGGAAGAAACATGCTGCCTATTATAACAGGAAGGCGAAAGACAGAGATTTGGCTGTGGGAGAGAAGGTACTGCTTCTTCTCCCCGGGAGTCAGAATAAGTTACAGATTGGATGGCAAGGTCCATATACAGTTTTAGAGAAGGTGTCTAGAACAAATTATAAGATAGATAAGAAGGGGAAAGAAAAAATCTATCATGTGAATCTCCTGAAGAAATATTTGGAAAGAGAACATCAGGAAGAGACACACTTGTTGACCTTGTCCATCGCCATGGAGATGAAAAAGGAACCACTTTCATCATTTGAATATCCATTACACCCCTGTGAGACAGCAGCACAGGTGAAAATCAGTACACATTTAACGAAAACTCAGAAAGAGAGAGTGCAACAGGTTCTAAATAATCATGCAGAGGTGTTAACAGACCGACCAGGGCATACAATCCTATTGGAATATGATATGAAACTGATAGACCCCACACCTGTCTGTATGAAACCATATTCGATTCCGTTTGCTAAGGAGAAAGCTTTGAAGGAAGAGATAGACTATCTGTTGAAGGAAGGAATTATTTCGCACAGTGAATCCTCATATAGTTCCGGTGTTGTACTCTTAAGGAAGCCCTCTGGAGAACATAGACTCTGTATAGATTACAGGAGACTGAATGCTATTACAGAAGGACAGGTGGATCCATTGCCGGATACAAATCAGCTGTTTGCCAGATTAAATAAAGCTAAATATTTCTCAAAAGTGGATCTGAGTAAAGGATACTATCAGATTCCAGTAAAGCCTGAGGTTAGACCATACCTAGCTTTTAGTACCTCAGAAGGACACTATGAGTTTAATAGATTGCCATTTGGATTGAAGAATGCACCTAGTGTCTTCTCTAGAATGATGAGAAAATTATTGGACCCTCTGAATAATCCATATATAACAAATTTCATGGATGATATCCTTATAGCAACAGAAACATTTGAGGAACACATTGACTCTCTGAATATGCTGTTTAATCGACTTAGGGAAGCAAATTTAACAGCCCGACCAACCAAATGTTGCGTTGGATGTAAAGAATTGGAATTTTTGGGACACACAGTTTATCAGGGAAACATGACCCCTGACCCAAAGAATTTAGAGAAACTAAAGAAAGCCCCGAGACCACAAACCAAGAAGGACGTGAGATCCTTTGTCTCATTATGTGGTTTCTACCAGAAGTATATCAAAAACTTTAATTCCATATGTGCACCGTTAACTGATTTGACACGTAAAGGACATCCAGATCGCATTACATGGACACCACAATGTGAAATGGCTTACCAAGAATTGAAGGAAAAGCTCACAAGTAAACCTATTTTTGAAATTACCTGACTTAAGTCAAGAATTCATAGTAAGGACGGATGCCAGTAATATTGGGTTAGGTGCAACTCTACTACAGAAATCAGATGCATTGGATGGGGAATTAAGCCCAGTGGCATATGCTAGCAGAAAGTTGAATAAAGCTGAAATCAACTACTCAACTAGCGAAAAAGAATGTCTTGCAGTAATATGGGCAATAAAGAAATTCAATATTTATCTGTATGGGAAGGCATTTAAGTTGCAAACGGATCACAAACCTTTATCGTTTCTAGCCCAGGCTAGGCATGAGAACTCTAGGTTACTCCGATGGTCCTTACTTTTGGCTCCATATAATTTTAGCATTGAGTATATATCTGGAAAAACAAATTTGGGAGCGGATTTTTTTAAGCCGCCATCCGTGTGATGAGAATCACCGTAAACCCCAGAAATAATAATAAATTTCTCTATGTGTATATAGAATAAAGGACTGACATATAATGTCTGTTTTAAGAGGGGAGATGTCGTGAATTATTCTAATCCCCATATATAAATTAAAACGTAAATGTAAAGCCTAACAAATAAATTTAATAAAAGGAAAGAAGAATGGTAAAGAACAGTGCTGTCACAATGACTGTACTCGAAATCCCCCTTGTTTTCTACTGCGTCTGCAAATTGTAACGCTTTCACGTTGATAGTAAAAGCCTACTGTATTATTACCCGCTTTCTTCAATGAAACGTGCACTGTATTTCTTGGAAAAACCTTGAGATACGCAAGCTGATCAATGACCTAAATTTAATATTTCATTCATTCCATTTTATACACGGCGTAACTAAAAGACAGATGGACTAAAGGATAGAGAGAAGGGAGAGGCAGAAAGCAAGGACACATGCAACACTAAACACGCGTCGCGCGATACACAATTGCTGCCATCACGCGTGTAAGGCCACATGCACTAACTTTATTTCAAATCGACAGTGATAAAATTCACTACCCATACCAGAGTTAGGTTTTAAAATCCTGAAAAACGCTTATTGGGAATTATGACATTATACCGGTTTACGTTTGAAAACATGACAGTACCCAGACACCCTCAAGTTTGGAAGTGAGAAGGTAGTAACAGCACGACTATCCTAGAAGAAAATGCATATTGGCTCCATTAAATTCGTATATTTGGGTTCCTTAGGGTTTGCTGACAAAGAATATGTAAAACGCTACGCAAATAGTCTAGGAATTACCAAGTTATGGCCAAAATAAAATAGTGGGGGTGCCTGACAGCATGAAATCATTTCTGCTCATAAAATTTTTTTATAACGTGTTTGAAAAAACATTACGTTACGGAAATAGCCTACCATGTTAACTCCTATTTGATTGGAGCGCAACAAATGTAAGACTAAACACGATTGGTCGGGCTATAAATACTATCTTGTGTTGTCAGGGGAAACGTGAAAAGGGGTGCTTTTTGAAAAGATGTGTAGACATGGTTTGATTGGGTAGAGCTGCGAATATACTCAATTCAGAGCGTCTGTTCCTTGCCACATCTTGTAATAAACCTACTAAGAAGCAGTGCGTTGAGCACCAGTGTATATTTTTTATAAAATAAAGCCTGGGACATCGGCAGATCGGAGTTGTGCTATATTCATTGCCAGTCAACGAAACTGTTTATTATTTCCATGAATTGTGGTAAGCTTGAAATATTCAATATCTTTTAATGAAAATTGAATGTAAATTGATAATTTATGTCTGCATATATGTGTAGTTCAGTAGCGAACATGATGTAAAGCCTATAGTGCTCCAGCCTGAACAGAAGGTGTCGGAGGAAAGTAAAACTGCATGGAATGGCCAAACAGTACACTGACACCTAGATTATTGACTAGAAAGAAATAATGCTGGAATTGCAGAGGCGTAGTAACCATTAGGGAGGGAAATACTGGTATAAAGTATTTCAGATGAAGCTGACAGTTGGCCTAACGCTCTGAACTCAATGTTTGTGATGTATAGGATACTATTAATAATATATGTCACTACAAGATTCATATTAATAAATTCTGTACATATAACTTGTAATTAAAATTGATTGTGATTCCTGGTTCCCTTTGTATTTGAATCAGGATACATATACATTCATGACAGCACTGAATACATATTGTTATTTGAAAAGTTATCAGTGACTCCTTTAAGATATCCTCGTAGAGTGTTTGATGTATGTGAGTGTCACAGTGTTGTCAAGTGTGGTGGAATAAATTAAATTGTTTATCTGTCTGTTGTTGTTTTGACTTACACTTCATCATACACATACCCTAGACATATAACGTAGTCATCACACTATTCCAGAATAATTCTGACTGAGGTATACATATGTGGCAGCAAGTAAGGTTATCTATAATACACTACTCTTATTAGATATAGATACCTTCACAGCTGATCTCAGTCAGTACACTAAGTCCCCTATAAATATTTATAACATCCCACTTCACCACACAAGAGAACAGTTGGGCGACCACAGCTGAGGTTCAAAGATGTGTGCAAGAGAGATATGAGGGCACTGGACATGGATCCAGCAACATGGGAGGATGAAGCTGCCGATCGCACTAAGTGGCGATGCTATTTACGGCGCCACCTCAGATTGGGCGAAGAGAGGCTCACACAACAAGCAGAGGAGGGGACAAAACGTCGAAAGGAGCACCAGGAAAATAAGCAGCTGAGGGCTGTCACCTCAGGGACGCATTCCCATAGTCAGTTATGACTGAAGGGGCTATTATTATTATTATTATTATTATTATATATATATACAGTAGAACTCCATTTATCCGAACCCCAATTATCCGAACATCCAATTATCCGAACACTTTTTCCAGAAAAAAAAAAAATCAGTCTCCACCAGTCACGTTAGACTACAGTTCTGAATCTTTTGATGCGGCAAGCTTCAAATGTGTGCGAACAATTTGTAGACAATGAGATGGGCTAATGGACGGTCGCTTACGTACATGAAGTCAGTTAGATCATAAAGTCCGTTAATATCTGGTTTAATAATCCAGTGTACGTGTGCGTTCTAGGCAGAACACTGGCTAAACAGACAGTTCAACTTAAAATAATTGTGTCTGCTACTACAGCAGAATAATTTTGGTGTACACGTATTTCTCTGTGCGACCTGGCATCTTCCAGTAGGCCTAAAGCATATAAAAGGAACCGCAATGTTTTGTCAATTGAAACGAAAACAGAAATTATCAAGAGACTAGGAAAAGGTGAAACTGTGTCTTCATTTGCGAGGATTTTCAATGTTGAGAAAGCTACCGTCTCTGACATCAAAAGTAACAAGGATAAAATTATGAGTTTTGCATCGAAATTGGATAGTGAAAATGGGTCGAAGAAACATAAAACCATGAGAAATGCGAAAGATTTGAAATTGGAAGAGGCTTTGTATGACGTTAAGGCTAGCCAGGGATGGTTAAGAAACTTTAAATCTCGTCATGGCATACGAGAATTGGAGATTCAAGGGGAATCTTCATCTAGCGATGCAACTGCCGCTGAAAATTTAAAAGAAACATTCTTGGCTTTTTTGGAAGAAGAAGGTTATTTACTCGATGATGTGTATAATGCCGATGAGACTGGCTTATACTGGAAATCATTGCCTCAAAAATCACTTGCATCTCAGCGCGAAGCAGCTGCCCCTGGGTTTAAAAAGTGCAAAGAGAGAGTAACAATTTTGGTAGCCGCGAATGCCAGTGGAAGTCATCGTTTACCGGTGCTAATGATCGGCAAAGCCAAAAAAACACGTTGTTTAAAGAATGTGACATGTCTCCCATTGTGCTACAAAGCACAGAAGAGTACTTGGATGAATAGTGAAATATTTCTTGATTGGTATACAAATCAGTTCATCCCAAATGTGAAGAGGTTGAAAGAACAAGAAAAGAAAACTGGAAAAGTAATTCTTCTACTGGACAATGCACCATCTCATCCAGAGACGGATACATTGAATGCAGTTGATGCAAATTTTAAAGTAATTTTTCTGCTTCCCAATGTAACAGCACTGATTCAACCAATGGATCAGGGTGTTATAGCAAAGCTTAAAAAGATGTACAAGAAGGAAGTCCTGCGTCGTTTATTGTTGGCTGAAGATGAAGAAAGTGTGGTGGCGTTTTCAAAAAAAGCTTAATCTCAAAGACTGCTGCTATATGTAAGCTGATGCTTGGACCACCCTGTCACAAGAAAATCTCAACAAGGCTTGGAATAGATTGCTTGGGAAAAAAAGGAGGAAATGAAACTACTGCAGTGGACACAAATGATGATTGTATAAATGAAGTTGTGGAACTGTTTCAAGCAATGCCCGGATTTTCGGACTGTGACAAAGATGATGCACACATGTGGCTAGAAGATGATAATGATTCTGGTTTTCAGTTTTTGAATGACGAAGAAATTTTGTCTTTTGTGCAAGAAGAAAACCAAATACATGTAGTGACCGATGATGAAGACTCCTCAGAAGTACATGATGTACTTGTAGATTATGAAGAAAACCCAAAACGTCGACCAAGTCCTGAAGAGGCCTTTATAGCACTAGAAACAGCGATGGCTTGGTACGAGCAAGAAGATGACAGCTGTCCTACACAGCTTCTGCTGTTGAAGAGAATGCGGGACTTAGCAGCCAAAAGCAGACTATCCAGTTTGGCGCAAAAGAGGATTCCTCATTATTTTAAATAGTGGGCTACATCTGTGCAAGTACATGTATACGTAAGTTGCGCCTGGTTTTGAATTGTTTGTAATGTTATTTTGAAAACATTTCTCTTTCTTAACAAAAATAATTAATACAAGTAGTACATGCACTGCAGTGTAATGAAAGATTTTGGTGATACAGTGATCTAATACAGTGTGGGTATTATTATTACAGTACAAGTAAATATGTTTTATAGTGTATTTTCCTTGTGATTGTTAATTATTTTTAGAAATATGTGTACATGTACTCGATACATCATGTAATCCAATTATCCGAACATTTGATTATCCGAACGATGCTCGGTCCCATGGGGTTCGGATAAATGGAGTTCTACTGTATATATATATATATATATATATATATATATATATATATATATATATATATACATATATATATATATATATATATATATATATATATATATATATATATAAAACACGTAACTCAGCTTTGAAATAAAAAGCGTTGAACGTCAACAAATTTGTTGTGACAAATTACGTTGGTGTTGTTTATATTAGAGATGCAATTGTTATGGTGTTTGAAATTATCTTTTATTATTTGGAATGGTTTATACAAGACAGGATATGAGAGACAAAACACCAACAATAAGAAAGAAAGGACAGCAAAAACGCAAAATAGAAACAAAGTGTTGAACAAGGGAGAAGAATGTAAATTAAAAGACAGAAAGACAATTAAAATTGCCTGGCAACACAAATTTAAAAACAAAAACGAAAAAGCAATGGGAGAGAGAACAAAGGATTCAGGTGGCAAAGGAAAGAAAATCATATCATGGAAAGTCAACAAGAAGGATTCAAAGGAGGAGGGAAATGAGATATAAAGAAGGAATAGTAACAACAGCTTAAAGAGAAGAAGCGATCACTTAGGAGGCGAGAGATAACAAAGATAAACAGTGAGAGAGACCAGATACGGAAAACTGTGAAAAGAGAGGCAGCGAACTACGTTGTCTCTGACGCCATTATCTGTACATGATATTAAGTTCCAGTTTTAGTGTTTTTGTTGTTGTTTTTTTTAAATTACAGTGCGTGAAATAAATAGCCTTGTTAGTTTGTGATAAAACACGTCAAGTTAACACATCAAACATATTTGTGATACATTTGTGTCACAGTTTTTTTATTTTTGGTTTTTCTGTGTCACATGTATGCCTATATGATTTGAAGTTCTCTATTGTTCAGTTTAATATACTGTAAAGGCCGCACTGTAATATAGTGGTAGTATTCCGGTAAGATCTGTGACAGGTGATAGGCTATATTGATAGTAGCAGTGGTGCTAGTGAAACAGTGATTTGTGTACGATACCGTTTGTATCAGTTATCCACGCCATCCTTGTATTGGTGAAACGCGTTGGCGTATAAAATTACCTGGAGATTGACTTGCAGTTATAATTTCTGATTATTACTTGTGTGTCTCGAAGTTATTGTGTTGATAACGAATCTCACACGGAAGGCATTCAGCTATGTTTGTGCTTGTATAATTATTATATACCTTATGACATTGTTCTGTGGGAACTAGCTCGTGTTATATATATATATATATATATATATATATATATATATATATATATATATATATATATATATATATATATATATATATATATATGGTCACCATGTTCTCTCTGTTACATTGGGGTTTGAGAGAGTTGGTTGAGAATCGTGCTTATTTATATATATGATACGCTATAAGTGTCCAACAACATTTACTTCAAACTTGGATAAAGTTAATAACGATCTTCGTGGCTGGGTCCACGGACGAGTACATTTAATTACGAATCATTACAATACATTCAGGTAATCATATGGTTGTACATACATAATTCAGTCTCCTGCAGTCAATAATGCATCGTCGCATGTCAAGCCTGTATACTCGCAATGCCGGCAAGCGGACACATTAGTGTAGTGATAACTGATAGCTGGCGATGGAAATATATAATAATTCTCCCAGAACTTCTTCTTCAATAAACTGCTCATCAAATTAGGATGCTCAAATACTGCATCAGTAGAATTAAAGTGGCGACCTTCGTTTCAATAATAATAAGCCACGCATGAAGACAGTAAAATTCAACAACGTTGGGAGCAGTAATAATCTACGTCTTGCTTAGACGGATTCAAACGACGAAAGGTCAAGAAGGACCTTTGCATGCATATATATATATATATATATATATATATATATATATATATATATATATATATATATATATATATATATATATATATATATATATATATATATATATATATATATATATATATATATATATATATATATATATATATATATATATATATATATATATATATATATATATATATATATATATATATATATATATAATGTAAAGGATCGGTTTACAAGCCCATTGATACACATCGGGAATAGAGTGTTAGGCCCGTATTTTCTTGACCTTTGGCACACTAGAGATGTGTTCAGCATCACCCCGGCCGCTTTAACCTTCCCAGAGTTGTTCTGGTACCCAATTCATGAGGCTGGGTCGACCCCGGAGCCGTTTGCCGTTTTCTAAAAATTCCCACCTCAACTGGGGATCGGACCATGGACCATCGAGCAAGGAAGCCAGTGAACTAACCATTGCGCTACCACGGCTCCCATATATATATATCATGATGGATCACAGAAAATATTCAACGCACTTTTCCATCGTGACCAGCTGCTGTGGCGGCTCTACGGTTTTTTTTAAGGAGAGAAACGAGGGGAAAAAAAAGAGAAATTTGTTTATTTTGTTGAGCTGCAGTACTGCCCAACATACATCAATGAACGGAGTAGCGTATGGCAACAATTCACTTCATTCCACGAAAAACTGTTTGGAAATGTCGGGATTCTTGAGCTAACTACCACCTTTATTAGAGTCATTAATGTGGAAGTCTGAAGGAGACCGAGGAAGAAGAAGAACATATGGCATTTGTGTTCACCGGCTCCCAGCCGGAAAACTCTTACCTGATCTCCTGATGAGGAGCACGGCGTTGTCAAATCTGATTCCATGTGTTCTCCTGCACTCTCTTTTCCACTCATCTGGCAGCAGACAAGAATCCACGACACCCTCATATAGCCGGTTTCTATTAATGCTCTTGCAACGTTGTCTAACTTATTGCTCCCACCACAAGGCAGCCATGACCAACAAGGATTCTTAGAGAAACACGATCTTGGCAACAGCATTATTCCCGCATTTCTTCTGGTTCCTGCAACTGTTTTTCATGTTTCTACTTCAACTTTGATAAGTTATTTGAAAATATTCCAGTCGCCGACGAGATCTGATTTTCCTTTTCATTCTTTAATGTTTTGTTTATGCCTTCTCTTTCATTTTTTAGGTAGAGTTACTGACTGTCGTAATTTTTTTAAAGATAGGTCTAAAATATTTATGGTCCGGTCTGAGCAGAGGTGATATTGGTAAATAAAGTGAGAATAAGGTGTAAGAAAATAGATTTTTCACGAGCGTGATAGTGTAGGAGGAAGGTCAGTCTCTGGAGTGAGTAGTTTCTCTAATCCAGCCTATCTATACGACTATATTTACTCAGACGAACTTTCTCTCATTATACCAAATATAAGTTTCACTGCACCCACGTACACACAAAATTATGTGACTAATACGCACAGACGTGAAAAACTATGGGTAATAGATATGGGTAGGGGTTTGACCAACACATTAAATTAAGTTTTGTTTAGTTTATTATCAATTAAACTTTACACCATCGAACATATATATCAATAAATCATATTACAGACATGGAAAACTAACCCCATTAAAAAATGCCCTCCCCTCTTGTGAAGAAAGAAAGATCCCCAAAAGAAGTTAATAACCCCAAAAGGTCAAAGGTTAGCATTAGGGTATGGAATATTCAGTAAAGAAAAGAACAAGTTCCTAGTTAAGCTATCCCGTAAATACTCAGTTCAGTGAGATAGAGAAAAAAAAAGAGAGAGAAGTTAGTATAATGATTGTAACAAAGGAAAATATTTTTCTCTCTCTCTGTCTTTCACTCTGTCATTCTGTAGCCACACACATGCTCGCTTACCCTGTACTTGGCGTAGGTGTCTCTTGGAGAAAAAAAACCCCACTAACAATAGTATGACCTATCGTGTCAGGTTGGTTGCCAACTCTGGCCCCAGACAAGCCTTGGTACTTAATAATAATGTCAAGATAATCGCCAGAATCGGTGCGTTAATTGTTTTCCTAGATGAGTCCTGTACCACCGCATATAGTGGTTGAAGCAAGGCGTATTCAGGACTGTCACAGTCATAGAAAGAAAAAAATAGTTCCTGTACTGTCTAACCTCTGGTTGCTGAGACAACTGTTACGTGATGCACACTGGTACTAATAAATCCTATCGGTTTTTCTCTGAGTTGAGCGCCGGTTATGGAAAAAAACAGCGAATTCCCCCGGGTATAATCCACTTGGGAACCTGTCTGTCATAGGTCGAGTAAACTGTTATATATATTTTGCCACAGCGGGCTGATAAAATTGGATAGAAAACAATCTGGTATTTTGCAAGTCCAGGTTAATATTATTCTTATTGTTTATAGTTTGGCCTCTCTTATGAATGAAGAAAGTGGACCGCACAGGTCAAAATCGAAGACCCAATAATAACAATAATGTCACTAGTAGCCTATAAGACCGCTGGTTCGCTGGTTTTTGATCGAGACTAAACTAGGAAAAAACAAAGCAATTTAACCCAAAATGACAATACTATGTTATCACACGTAGTGTGATCACTGATCCTCTCCGTCTCCTAATTAAATTAAAAGACACACGGTATTTTAAGCTTATACTATCACGCTTCGCTTAGCAGTGTACGGATTTGGGTTTCAGGCATGAAGCCGCCCCATCTTCCCTCCGACTTGGTAAACACTCAGCGCACAATGTCAGTTTTAATTTTAATTAGGACTACGCATTTAACAATTATCGCCTGTCCTTACTAGTTAGTGGTTGTCGGCGTCTATCAGTTTTAACGCGTGATATAACCGCTAGTCATATAATACATTCTTTACACACAAAGAAAAAAAATGCGCGTACTACTCTGTTACGTTTAACATTATACTTAAGTCCTCGAAAAAAAATGGTTGATGAATCTTACTTTACTAATTCACTGGTAAGAGAATATCAGAGCGTTTTGCTATTTCGCTAGTCTTAACGTTCGGGAATAGCGGTGAATAAAATGGTAAAACTGTTAACACATTTAATACTTAAGCACAACTAAAATATTACCACAATCAGACATTTAAATCCCAACGGGACAATTTAACACATTTAGCGAATAAAATGGTTCCTAGTCTGGCTTGATTAGATTCATCCAAAATTTCTGACAGACTGATAACTGACTCAGGAAAGACGGCAGAATATATACAAATTTTGTGCGATCTCTCTGAAAGATGGCAAAAGTCACACCTAGGATGTTTCAGGAGAAATTGCGAGCTTGACTTCACGAGATAAAAAGATTCTACGGTTTGCTCCCCCACTATGCCGAACATGCATCAGAGAACCGTCTCTTGCGAGCGGACCGTCTTGGTTATCTCCTCTTTATTTTAGATCAAATGCTTACGTCCCCTGAGTGTATAAACATCGCAGGATTTGCTCCCCTCGTAAGGAAACTTCTAAGAACCCTATTATCCTTCGTGCGCTTCTGTCTGTCAAAAAAAAGATGACAGACAAATCGCTCGCGTGATAATTCAGCTAGGCGAATCATAACTCGCTGACTGTTATCTGGCCCGTCGCGGACTAGCTAATAGGTCTGTTTGTAAATACTCATTAGCGCAGGTGAGACCGGGAGAAACAAATAGGCGTCGCTTCAATTTATGAGTCCACAGACAGGGAGTTGCGTGGATGGCTTTAGCAAAACGTAACCGCTAAATGAGGAGCAAAGGTGGTAGGATTAATGTAGGCTATATTTACATATACACGTCACACTGAACCATCTACATGTATGTTCGGTCCATACTATGTTGGAAATATCTTCTTTTTTTTTGTATTCGATAGCTTTATTCTTCCTCTCTGAATCATTTTGGCTGTCTTTTCTTTTATAACTCCTGGTATGTTGTCAACTATCTCTGTGAGACGTGTTCTCATCCATGATGAGAGTATGCTGCTTATCTTTATGTTTTCTGTCTTTGACTATGTTAGGTTTGATAGAATGAGGACAAATCTATAGCTTTTTTTTTTTAAAAGTAAATCATGTTTTCTACAGTTTACCTCGAGCTTATGCTTTCAGTCGTCTGCAATTCACTGGGTTGTTTTTAGGTCTTTAAATTTGTACCTTTATGTTTGTCTAATATTTATTTACTGCCTGTTCTACAGCTTCTGTTACCACTCGTGTATTATAGTTTGTGCCATTTTCTTCATTTCATATATTGTTCCAGTAATCATTTTTTTCAGCTTTGTTTTGCATTCTAGCTGTTTTGTCGAAGATGGATTTTCAAGCAGTGATAAAGTGGTCTATCAAATCTGACCTGCTTGACTTACTGAAAGTCTGTGGTGAACTTAGAGAAAGTATGAAATGTTATGGTGAACTTGGAGAAGCTATAATTTAAGATAATATTCAACGTCTTAGTCTGTGATAAACTACGTGAAGCTATCATTTCAGATTTGCCTACACTGTTTTACTGAAAGTCCGTGGTGAGCTATGAAAAGTTACATTTAGTGTTATCACATTGACAACCTATGATAAACTCTGAGAAGGTAATAAGTTGTGAAAAAATTATCATCTCAGATTTCTACTCAATATAATTGTGTGGAAAAACTGTGAGAAGTCATCACGTCACATTTTCATTCAGTACCTTACTAATTATTTTTTGTCAACTGTGAGAGGTTATCATCTTGGATTTTAAGTGTCTTACTAAGCATTTGTAATCAATTGTGAGAAGTTATCATCTCAGATTTGTATTCAGTATCATACTAAACTTTGGTGATAAACTGTGAGAAGTCACGATCTCAGATTTATATTCAGTCTCTTACTAAACATTTGTGCTAAACTGTGAAAAATTATCATTTAAGATTTGTATTCAGTATCATACTAAACATTGGTGATAAACTATGAGAAGTTATCATCTCAGATTTGTATTCAGTATCATACTAAACATGGTGATAAACTGTGAGAAGTCACCATCTCAGATTTGTATTCAGTATCATACTAAACATTGGTGATAAACTGTGAGAAGTTATCATCTTAGATTTGTATTCAGTATCATACTAAACATTTGTGCTAAACTGTGAGAAGTTATCATCTCAGATTTGTATTCAGTATCATACTAAACATTGGTGATAAACTGTGAGAAGTCGCCATCTCAGATTTGTACTCAGTATCATACTAAACATTTGTGCTAAACTGTGAGAAGTTATCATTTTATATTTGCGTCCTGTGCCTTATTAAAAGTTTGTTATCAACTGTGAGACGTTATCACCTCAGATTTGAATTCAGTGTCATACTAAAAGTGTGTGGTCAACTGTGGCAAGTTATCAACACAGATTTGCGTTTAGTATCTTACTGAAAGTTCAACAATTTATCATCTTAGAGCTAAGTTGACAACATCTGATCGGAGACAAGAATGAAGCTAAAGGATATAAGACTTGGTTTGTATTTTTTGTTTGGTCACCTTAACACTATTTGTTGTCACTTTTCTTCTCTCTTTTCATAACCATTTCTTATCTTTTATCAAACAATATTCCAATGACATTTCTCAAAATCACAAGTCTTCACCAATTTCTGTTCTCGTATATTTGTTATATACCTCGTTTCTTTCCTTTCACTTTCTTTGCCTTATATCTTCTTGTTTCGCTAAATATTTATGTCTTGTGTTCATAATAAGAATTTCTTTTCTTTCCTTTCCACCGTCGGATTAATCATTATTCCTTTCCGTTCTCCAAAATTTCGATTGTAAACTCCATATTACGTTTAATCCTTCTCCCTTACTTGCTTTTAATGAAGAAATTGTATCAACAAATCACAGCAAGAAAGTATGCATTGACGCCCAAACAGCCAATATTCAAGAAGAAATAATAGCGAGGACGAGATCTGGTCACCCTATCTCACAAAAAAGCTGGGCCTAATATGGTGGAGTCTCTAACATTTCACTCACCTACTACAGTATCTGCTATGGGACTATCCTTATATAAATATACACATATCTTTCTGTCACACATTGTTGTGTAAGCACACTTTTTCTTTCCCCCAAGTTTTTCATTCATGCAGAAAAAAATGTAAATGCAAGATAGTTTAATTCAGTCTTCTTCTTTGATCCCTAGCCGCAGATAGTCAAAGCAGTCAGTGGCCATCACGCCTGGTCGCGTACTGTAGGGCAGTAAAAATTGCTTCCACCTTGCTCAGTCGGCGGCCATCCTTCGTACAGTGCCCCAACTTTGGTTCACTCTTTGCATCTCAGCACCCATAGTTCTCCACCAACTTGTTTTTGGTCGGCCTCTCTTTCGCTTTCCCTCGGGGTCCACAGCCCATCTGCTCCCGCAATAGCACCAGGGTCCCCCCTTAGGACGTGGCCGACCCAAGTCCAGTGTCTGCCAGCTATGATGGCGTGCATGTCCTCTCAGGTACTCCGAACAAGCAGTTCCCGGTTGGTGATGGTATTCGGCCAAAAGATTCGGTGAATTTGTCTTAGGCACACCGCGCAGAAAGAGGACAGCCCCGACACCTCCCCCTCCGCCACTTCTCAGCATCCTGCACCACAGAGAAGCACAGAAATCACACAACTCTCATATAATCTTAATTCGGCGCCTGTGCTGTACCGGGAAGACCCCCAGATGTTGTTAAGACCAGCAAATGCCGATCTCGCCCCATTCATTCTGTTGTTGATGTCCTTGCTTGTTCCGCCGTCTGGTGTCACATGCATCTCAAGTATGGCAATGTGCCTGTCTATTCTTGCTTCTGGTTCCCTACTGTTATTGGCCCAGGACCGCCCACACCAAGTGTCATGACCTCTGTCTTCCTCAGATTGATGCTCAGACCCACCTGCTGTCTATACTTATTCAGTCTATCGGTTTTTTCCTGCATGTGTTGATGTGAACGCTCGAGCAGCGAAATGCCATCAGCACACTCCTGGTCCTCCAGTGTAGAAAATGTTGTCCATCATATTCCTCTTGGGCTGCCCTCCTTTATCCGGAGCATCAGTCAGTCAATGACTGTCAAAGATAAAGTTGTTGACAAGGGATATCCCTGTCGTACTCCCGTCCTCACCTCAAAAGTTAAGTTGCAAAACTCAGCACTGCATGTAAAGCTAAAATAGATGCCTGTTATAATGGAAACAAAACAGCTAGGAATTCCATAAGCCCTCAGTATTCTCCATAGGCTGTCCCTGTGTATGCTGTCAAAAGCTTTTAAAAATTAACAAAGTCAACGCACAGCTGTCTGCCACTCTTAGCACCGCTCTACAATGTTCCCGAGGGTGAACACACGATTCTCACATCCTCTGTTCCCTCCGAACCCCGCCTGCTCCCTCCTCAGTCCACAGTCTACCGCCTTCAAAATCCCCTGGACAACTACCCCGCCCAGCATTTCACTGGTAACTGAGAAGAGAGCAATTCCTCTCCAGCCGTTGTAACCCACAAGGCCGCCCCTGTTGGGCAACCCGACAATCACTCCTCTACTCCACTCCGTCGGTGTTGTTGTCTCTGCCATCCAGACCCGTGGTTCCAACAGCTCTGACGCTAGCTCAGGGTCTGCCCCGAACAACTCTGCACCTAAACTACCGTGACCAGGCGCTTTTCCACTCCTCAACCCTCCGCTAGCTGTGATGATTTCCTCCCCCCGTCGAACGTCCGCATTTACACCCAGGTCACATTCAGCCTCAGGAACATTCAGCCGCTTCTCCGGGGGTTCCCAACTCAGTGTTTTTCTGAAGTGCCCTGCCCATCCCGTCTCCCGTTCCTGTGCTGTGGTGAAATGGGGAGGCAGACACTTGAACACGTGCTCTCAGCGTGTAAGGTGGCATTAGGGCAAGGGCGATACACTTGGCACCATAACAAAGTGCTAAATGAGCTTGCTGCGACAATAGATCAGGCAAGAATGAAAGCGAATAGCAAAGTCCTGCCAGACACCTCAAACACATACTTTCTGAGGGCAGGAAAGTCAGCACACCCCAAACCGAGTAAACCTGGTAGCAGTTTACCATCTCTTCTTGACTGTGCAAACGACTGGGAGATGGCGGTAGACCTACCTGGACGGGGGGCATATCCAGAGTGTATCAGAAAATCGCGGAGACGGCCGGATATAGTGCTTCATTCTGCAGCAACGCTTCAGGCCATACTGATTGAACTGACCGTGCCATTTGAATCCAGATTAGACGAGCAACATTCATTCAAAGCGGCCAAGTATAGCGATCTGGCCGCGGATCTGAGAAACGATGGATTCAGTGCAAGGGTCATGGCGGTTGAAGTGGGCGCAAGAGGGCTTGTGGCTGCATCAGTGTATGATTTATTGAAACTGTTGGGGCTAAAGGGACAGTCTAGAACAAGGGAACTGAAGAGGCTTAGTGAAACTGCCGAAAAGGCATCAGGCTGGCTGTGGAACAACCGCAATGGGCGATGGACATCGTGACAATAAACGCTGCGGTACAGAAAACACCAAAATTTTTCTAAGTGCACAACGCTGAGTATTTTGGTGTACTAGTGAAAGAGCTGCGACTCTAGGCAACAGGCGATGTATACTATAGGGAGTGTCAGGTACAGAATTTCAGTGGCTTGCGGCGCGCAGCTCGTGGGCTGCGCGCTAATGTCTCAGTGTGTGTCCTTAGTTGTGAAGGGCGACGGAACGAACGGAATAATTTGTCTTCTCTTTGTTACTTTCACAATTGCCTCCACGGCTGGCGTTGTGGATTTAAAAGTTGCTACCATAAGTGAAATGGGTTCATTTTCGATACAAGACAACTGGAAGCTGAGACGCTTGGGAGTCATGACCCAAGTAGGCCCGCCCCCCTTAGAATGTAAAGGAGTAATTAGGCCGAAACACTTGTCGGATGGGGGGACTTCTTCTGAAGATCAGATTGCTTCCTGTTGTATCGCTCTGTAAAGAGTTTCCTATCATGGTGATGAGACCTCCCCGCCTGTCTCCCACCAAAGTTACACGTTTGCACCTCGTTTTCCGCTAATAGTTTTAGTTATTTTATTAACTGTGCTTTGTTCATTTCTCAGTGCTGCCTCTTCTGCCGGCCTTGCAAGGTCATCCAGAAATTTCCTTTCGTTGTTACGGGTTTGACGTTTTATTTCTTTGTCCAGCTGACTGTACTGTTCGCTATATGTTTCCTTTAACCTGGGAGACTTTGCTTCTGTTTTCTTTCTTTTCCTTTCTTTTCCCATCGCTAAGGTGTTTAACGTTTCTGGTGTTATCCAGTCTTATCTCTTTCTTTCCTGGAATCCCAAGCATGATTCACTGCTTTCCTTGTATATTGTTGAAATGATGTTGAATATCTGGTCAATATCATCAGTCTCTGGAATTTCCTGGCTTTTGGCAATTTAATGTCGTCTCTTTACATCAACCACAAAAGCTTTTCTGGTGAGGTGATCCTTGAGTTTCATGATGTTATATCTTTTCTGTTTAATTGCAATTGGTCCAGCAGCTCTGAGTTTCACCTTCAGTCTTGCTATTACAAGGTGATGATCCCTTACCACATGTTATAATTTAGTAGCTTTCACTTAAACTCATTCTAACCCACAAGCCACATGGTGCGCCTGATTACCATATAGATATACCCGCGGGCCGCATGGTGCGCCTGCTTGATACAATTTTATACTTGAAATAACAATGTAAAAATAAGTGGCCGAAAGCTATTTTAAGCATGTAAATACTTCATGTAGATCACATGTTTTAAACTAGTAGTGAAATAAGTATTCTGGTGCTTAATTTTCATTCCATTTCTCAACATACTTCATTTAATGTTCTAAAGTTTTATGCATATTACTTATGTCTATTGATTTAATATGTATGTCTACTGCCTGTTTTTAAAACATCGCTTATAGAAAACAAGATGCATTCTTTTTGGGACCTAGGTAAAACTGAAATACTACCTCGGATAGAACTCCAAATCTCGTCAGATGGTTGGCTAAACGTCACAGAGTGATACACTACATGTCGGCAAGTGATGGGCACAATGTCATCGTTTATCAGCAGAAAGCTTTTGAAAATTAAAGTTCCAATCAGTCTATTTATTTATTTATTTATAATTTAAACTACATTATTTTTAACACATTGAATTTTGAACATTTAGCGGTGTTAGATAGTAAAAGTTGTTTTTTTTTTTTTTTAATAGAAAAATATAGAAATAGTACCAGTACAGGAATTCTCCATTTAGCTCTAAGCAAGGGACTTTTTTCCTTCCGCTCATATTCTACCTACTGGCTTGTGACTTTCTCAGCTTTCTGTTACCATCTCGTGTCGTATTCTTTACTGGAGCTCAGTCCTAAGCCAAAGTGAATTTAAATTGCCCTTTTTGTTGTTGTAAGAAGTCATCACAGTTTTCCTGCAGCTTGTTGTGAATCGTATGCATTAGTTCACGCCAAGGCTCTTGTTCTGAGAAATTCACTCAAATTCTCTTCACGACTTCTGTATCCTTTTCAAGATTATCTCCAATCTTGGCTTGCATGAAGTGACAGGTAGCCTATGCAAGATTGTGTGATTAACTGTTTCTTCAGATTGTTTTGTTGGCCCATTGTTGTGCTTTCTTTAATCGATTAATTATCTTTTCATCATTATTTTTACTTTCTCATGCCTTATGGAGCATGGAGCCCCCACAGCAGCTGTTCCTCCTTGCAGTAAGCCTGTATAAAACATTCACATACTCTTGCAGCTGTGGTTTATGTGGCAATTTGTTTGACATTATGATGTTACCAGTCTCACGCCCAACTTTCATGTTAGTCGCCTTGTACGACATGCCGGAGGGAGCAGTAGATCTATTCTTTCTCTGTCTATTCAGAGACCCGTGGGAACTACACCAGGTTAGCTCTCTTTTGGGGACAAGTAACTCAGGGGTCGTAGCATTTTCGTGTGCACTTCTCTAAAAACATAAGTGTACTGTAGCTGTAAAGCTCGTGTTACATCCACTTCAACAATTGAAGATCTATTTCTGACACAATGACTTTAAATCCGTGGGGCCATATACACTGGGCCAACAATGTTATTACGTCCGTTAAAATCTGAGTTCATCTAATGTCTAGTTCCAGTATCGCATAGTATATCGCAGTCCATGTGAAAACTCGTAAGAACATTCATTTGTACATCATAATCCGTGCGGTCTCATTGGAGACATATAATCTACTTCATAAGAACATCTAGTATCCACACTTATGAAATTCCAACCGCAACACTTTGGACCACAGTCTTCTTCTTCTTCTTCATCGTTCGTCCTGAAAAGGACGTTGGTTGCGTTGTGTTGCCGTTTACAGCGAAGCTGTGATATTTGCGCCATTCGGCCCGACACATCCGACTTCCGCACGACATTTTTTGGGACCGGGTTTGCCTTCCCTCTTCGATCCCTACTCTCTCAGCCAGACTGTAGTGATGCAGCCTGTTTCCAGGACCACCACTTGGAGGTGGAGTAGGGTCTTGGTCAGCTCTCGTTCGCTGACCCTGACGCAAGCAGTCAAGCTATGGGTCGCTGACTGCATTTATCTCTCTTGCTGCGTCTTCAGTCTCAAGGACCGCAATCTAAAACACGACCATGCCGGTCTGGTACACAGCGAATATTTCCTTGCCGTTGCTGTACGCGACTACTTACGTCATAAACCTCACGCGTAACGACGCGCTTAGCAACATCCTTTTGAGCACCACAAAGTTCCAAAGTAATGAACGCTTTGTGGTGTGCAAAAAGAGTCCCAACGGCTCGTAAACCGAGTTTGGCAATTATTTTCTGTGTCAGTGTTGAAGTCAACAACTGCAGCAGTGTCATCTCCAAACTGGTAACCTATGCTTTGTACTATGCGAACCTTGTCTAATCTCTATTTAAAGTGGATCAAGAAAAGATTGCCAGGCTTGCGCATTATTTTGTTGAACGTTCACTTTAGTTTTCATGGTTCAATGCCAGCCATTTCCGTATTGTGTATACACTGCGATAACAAAGAAGTGATCACAATTATTAGTTATAGAATGTTGAAAGGAGATTGAGAGCGGCATATGCCCCGTTTCACATAAATACTTTTTTGAAGTTTAACTCAAGTCGATACGTCGTCAGATATTGATTGAGTAACGTAGTAACAATAGCTCTATTTGGAATGATGTTGTTTGTATCTTGAACGTACGTTGTCTTGTTTTTTTTATATTTTTATTAAACGTTCTGCCTCAATCATTTCGCACATTATTGTTTCTTAAAGAATGCCGAAATACGGTTAAGGTTACGGTTAGCATTACTGAGTAGTTTTTTTTCTGTCTGCATTCTATGCTTAAATGTAATCTAAATCATGGGTTCTCATCATTTTTTATTTCTCAAGACCCCCTTCCTTATTCATTTACCTCTGTAGCCCTCCCCCCATAGTCGCTGCAAGCTGGAAAAAAAGGTACTTTACCATACTACTGGCTCCTTAGAAATATGGCCCCCCCCCCCCCCCTCTTTGACATATGGTCCACTTTGAGAACCACTGACGTATATCATAACGATGAACTGATAGTAGTAAATCTTATTCCTGAGTTATGTTTCCTTTTTTTTTCAAATAATAAATGGCAACAAATTTAAAACATTAACGAGTCCACATCTTCATCTACTGCCCCACCCCCAAGTCAGTTTTTTACGAGTTACTGGCTAGTTTATATACCACATATTATTCACCATATTTGAAAACAAACATTACAGGGGAAAAAGAGCAGACGAACAGTTTGATTGTGTTGTGTGCATAAAGATCAGGGGGTGGTAAGTGGGTGACAAACTGTGGCGTGTAAAACAATCCATATTTGACATGCTACCCAATAAAATTAATAAGGATAAGATCAGATTGTGATGTTGATTATTATGGCGGAAAGTACGAGGTGGAGGGGAAAGGGAGAATGAAGCACAGAAGAATAAATGGAAGAATAATAGCAGGGAGATTACTCAGAAAAAAGGAGGTTTATGACGATGATCATGCTGATTATTATTATTACTACTACTGCTATTATTATTATTATTTTTATTGAAGGAAGAAAAATGAAGATAAGGAAGACCGGGGAGAAGAAGAACCCAACGACGAAAGTGCAAGAAAAGGAATAAAAAACAGACGGGCGGACAAGAAGAGGAAACAAATACGGAAAAAGGACAAAGGACAACATGGCCGTTCTATGTAAAGTTTGTTAAATATTACAATTTTTTACCACAGCAACATGTGTTAGTGGTGAGTCAGTCTCATTATATGGCTCTGAAACATGGAGAACAAGATACACAACAACCAAACAGCTACAAACTTTCATAAATGGGTTGCTTGCGTAGAATGGAAGGCCGGAAGAGGAATGACAATATCCCTAATGTGGAACTGATGACCAAAAACCAGACAAGTGCCAGAGGTATATGAGATGAGAAGAAGACGCCGGAGATAGATAGGACACACACTGACAAAATCTGTTGATAGCATTACAAGGCAGTCCGTGTTTTAGAGTCCCCAGACAAGTAGAGGGATATCAAGGAGCAAAAGAATATTGTAGACATACATGAAGGGGGTGAAAAAGTCATGGAAAGCCATGGGCTAATGGCACAAAATAGGAAGGTTTTACATAAGTTTGTTGAACGTCTATACTGTTTGGGGAGCTGATGGGGGGGGGTGGGGGGGGGGGGGGGGGGCGGCGGGGGGCGGGGTATACAATTGACACGTGATAGTGATGAGAAGACCACAATCTTTCAATGATAATGAGGATGATGACGATGGTGACAGGGATTCACCAAACAGATTCTTCTGAAGCATCCTGCGAATTTGTCAAATATAATAACAAACAATCCTTAGGAATAAAACCAGTCATTAACCGATACAGCTGAAGATTAACCAGATAAAGTGGAGATAGATAAGACAATATGTCAGGAAAGTAGTCGCCAGTGTAACCAGACGTGCCGCCGACTGAAACCCGCAGAGGAAGATACAATGCGGGAAGCTGTGATAAACGAGCGCAAAGGCCTTATTGCTCTATCTTTACCTACATCTTTCGTATTGTATTTTCTCCGACATTTGCTCTTTCATTCCACATTTGCGATCCCACATTTGCTATTTCATCGTTGTGATTACTCGCGACCGGTATCTAGAGAACCACATTTGTTCTTTCATCGGGGGAAATAAAGTCCTTTGATTGAGTCCCCATAACTGACATTATCGTTTGAAGCCCACATTGCATCGTGATAAATCTGGTGAAAACACATCTGGTCATCCCAATCAGACATCTGGGCATGCTGTAATTTCTGTGACACCACATTGGACGCCCAGAATGGCCAGATGAAAACGTCTCATGCTGTAATGGTGTTATCGTTGGTCGACCGCTGTTCAGACAAGCGTTGGGTTACCACATTGGACGCCCAGCTTGGCCAGGTGAACAATAAACAATCAGAGAGTAAGGTGACAGCAATTTGACAGCACTTTTGCATTAGCCCGCCAATTATCTCCATACCTGTTTGTCAAACCACACCCACGTTTGGACTGACAGGGGACAAGAGCGATCCTGTGAATGAGTGACCAGAGGGGATATTAAGGATTGGTTGGTATGGGCGGAGTTGTACAAGAAACCCATATTGGACTGGCAGAAATATAATACCGCGTAGCTTGTTAGAGGAAGCAGTTCAGTTTTTATATTGTGAGGCAGAGATACAATCCCAAAAACGCCTAGCCTAAATACACGTGTTTATTCAGAGTGGATATAATTCAGTTCTGTGATGAATTGTGTTCTTAAAGGATTTTGCAAAGGGAAAAGAAGTTCATCAGAAGTCTGAGTCTACACGCAACGTGTCTGACGTCTAACCAGAAATAAGTTATCGAAAACGGACATTTGGCTAGCAGAATTCGTCATAGGACATTTTGCATTCCTCAATTAAAGAGGAATATTGTCTCACCCACAAGTCAGAAGGTGGACGCAGCATTTTTCGTCACCATATACTGCTGGCTCACACGTTCAATACATCGTTATCACAAGTTCAATACATCGTTATCACAAGTTCAATACAGAGTCATCATAAATTCAAATCACTCGAAAGATCATTATTATCTGAAGTCAAGCAAAAGAGCTAAAAAGTGGAATCTCATATTTATACCAAGAGCAACACACTCTTAAGCGCATTCTGTGAAGCAGACTCTATATATTTTATGAATCACGACTACATACGCCAGATTATGAGTCTACATATCACTAACATTTCGTGAAAATATCCAGTCTGGCCAGTACCCTCGGGAGATTAGACAACAGACCTTTTGTTCATATGACAGCTATTAAGTGTTGATCAACACTACAGAGATATACTCAAACAGTGAAGGAATATACATAAATATCTCGTCAGCGGTCTCAGTTTGACAACAGTTTTCACCAGAACGTCCTCGGCTTAGAGATACCCCACTCGACATAACGTATAACAACTTGGCACAGCGTATGCATACATGTGACTCCTCATATCAATGAGAAGCATTTAGAGACACATAGACTGTGTAGATTACTCATCATTTTGGTAACACGTATCATATCACATCATCATTTCGCTTTACACCAGTTCATTCTTAATTAACTACTACTTAATTAACTGCAATTTTATTATCTCAGCTGTGTGTTTTGTGTGAATTGTCTTTCACCATCATCACGTTCTAACCATTACTAACCCTATATGTGTGGATATTTCATTAATAAACCCAACGATCGTTTGATCATTATCTAGTTTGTTAATGTATCACTCGTGCTGTCGGTGTTACATATTCACCTATAGGAACCTTTTTTCCTACTCAGATGAGGTTGGGGGTTTTTTCTTTACGGGATCTAAGGGCAGAATCTAAGGTCGTGGGGAAACAGAACTCTTTTCATAATTAATTAGAAAACAATGTCCAGTGGAAAGCATTCGCATTCCTGTCTTCTTGTCCCTATCTCGAATAGGTCTTTATTCTTTCTTAACGAGCCAATTTCTAGAGACCTTATATCTATATCTCATAGACTATTCCTGGCAAAAACTACTGTCGTAGTTGCCTCAGTACTCACCACACGACAATTGTGGACTCGTCTTGGGATTAGTGAACCCGGACTTAGAAGTGTGATAAATCACATTTTCATCCCTGCTATACAATTGCGATAATTGCAAAATTTGTTGGCATTTTGAGGGATAATCTCCTTGACTGACTCTTACTCTAATTTGTCTATTTCATAGGGGGAATAATTGTTATCTCTAAAGCACGAGTGATACTTTTTAAATTGAGTATCAAACGGACAGATTAAACACTTTTGAGAACAGAGGATACTGTAGGGAACTGAATTTTTTTTTCAGTAACTGCTGGAAAAACTTTTATCATAAATATTTAGCAAATTTTTCATAGAAACTTCGAGATAATCTGTTATATAATTTTTCAAAATACGCTGAGTGAGTGATTTTTAAGAACTACTTGAACTTGATTACTTATTTAAACCTACCTGGTTTTAAAGAGATAATTACTTGTGCGAGTCAAACAATTTTGTTTGGAGGTCACTGCCAATTTGTCCCTTCGCAAACCCGTACTGCATATGATGGCAGATTCCGCAAAAATTAGAACTAGTTAAATGGAGGCAGGGCGTGAATACGGGTTCAGTGGAAAAGACCTGATGAAATATGTAAGTGAGGAGACTGATAAACTCCATGCAAGAGAGATGGAAATGCAGAAACTTACAATCGAGAAAGCCGCAGCAGAAGCAGCGGAGCGGAAAGCTGCAGCAGAAGCAGCGCAGCGGAAAGCCGCAGCAGAAGCAGCGGAGCGGAAAGCCGCAGCAGAAGCAATGCAGCGGAAAGAGAAAGCTGCAGCAGAGCATGCACTTAACATGAAGCAACTGGAAATCCAGGGACAGGCCCATCAGATAGAGCTGGCAGAAAGTGCAGCAACTTCCAATTGTGATGGAGGGTACTCACCCCACTCAGATGGTGTGCCTACTTCGCAACCTGCGCCACCCAATGCCATGAACTTTCCGTTGGAACCTTTTTCAGAAAGGAATGATACCATGGACGCCTTTTTAGACCGCTTTGAACGCTTTGCAACAGGGTTTGGACTTGAAGAACGAAAGTGGAACTTGAAACTTTCTCAGGGCCTAAGAGGAGCCGCCTACGAAGTTTTTAATAAACTTCCGGCTGGAGAGCAAGATGACTATCAGACATTGAAAAAAACTCTCTTGGTGAGGTACGAGCTTCATTCAGAGGCTTACCGGAAAAAATTTTGAGGTTCTAGGAAGGAGACCGGAGAGACTTTCTCACAGTTCGCAGCCCGTATTGAAGACTACTTAGTGACGTGGTGTACACTGGGAAACTTTACCGAGACCTATGACGGGTTGAAAGAACTGATTGTGATAAAGCAGCTAAAAGAGTCTATGTCGGTGGAAATGCGTAGATTTCTCACTGAAAACGGCGCTGACTGGTTAGAAAATATTCTTACACTGGCAGAGCGATTCCAAAATGCTCTCATGGAGTCTCAAGGAGCCAGAAAGAAGTTTTCGGATCAGGTGCCAAAGCAACCTACTCGCTTCCAACTAGACCAACAAAGCAAAGGACCCCACATCTCGCATAAACAGTACGCAAAACAAGATAACTACAAAGAGCAAAACAAGAAAAATGCTGCGCCACACCAGAGACATGGAGATAAATGGTGCAAGTACTGACGCTTGAACAATCACAACACTAATGAGTGCAAGCGCAGACCTCCTCCACAACATGCTGCCTGTCTGTAGACAAAATCGTTACCCCGGAAGGAGCAGAGGACCGGAAACGTTTCTCATCCTCCCGTCATCGAATCAGTCCTCGTAAACGGACAATCTGTGGAGTGCCTTTATGACACAGGACTTGCTTTCGATGCGGTGGTCAGGGCATCTCTTGTCACCCCTGACCAGATAATAGAAGAGAGTGTCGACATCCAAGGTCCGACGAAGGATGTTGCACCCATGACACTGCCAATTGCACTTATCAGAGTGGAATCTCGTTAAGTGACAGGAGAGATTTGTGCAGCTATAATGGAAGAACCAATCTACTCTTTAATCTTGGGATGTAGATATGTGTTCCTGGGGGAACCTACTCAACCACTAGTCATGGCGGCCGTACAGACTAGAGGACAGTCAAAAATAGACGCAGAGCAGGAACCTCCTACCAATATCCTCCCCGAGGAATTGAAGAGGGCCCAAATGGAAAATTCCTCACTGGCGCCGTGTTTTAAAAAATTACCAGTACACACCACACGACAATTGGAGAGAAAAACGAAGATGAGGAAAAGGATTAAAGAATCCCGAGCAAGAAGGCTAAGCTCTCCTGAGTACGATTGACATCACACTTGAGGAGGGGCTATTGTGATAAACGAGCGCAAAGGCCTTATTGCTCTATCTTTTCCTACATCTTTCGTATTGTATTTTCTCCGACATTTGCTCTTTCATTCCACATTTGAGATCCCACATTAGCTATTTCATCGTTGTGATTACTCGCGACCGGTATCTAGAGACACACATTTGTTCTTTCATCGGGGGAAATAAAGTCCTTTGATTGAGTCCCCATAACTGACATTATCGTTTGAAGCCCACATTGCATCGTGATAAATCTGGTGAAAACACATCTAGTCATCCCAATCAGACATCTGGGCATGCTGTAATTTCTGTGACACCACATTGGACGCCCAGATTGGCCAGGTGAAAACGTCTCCTGCTGTAATGGTGTTATCTTTGGTCGGCCGCTGTTCAGACAAGCGTTGGGTTACCACATTGGACGCCCAGCTTGGCCAGGTGAACAATAAACAATCAGAGAGTAAGGTGACAGCAATTTGACAGCACTTTTGCATTAGCCCGCCAATTATCTCCATACCTGTTTGTCAAACCACACCCACGTTTGGAATGACAGGGGACAAGAGCGATCCTGTGAATGAGTGACCAGAGGGGCTATTAAAGATTGGTTGGTATGGGCGGAGTTGTACAAGAAACCCATATTGGACTGGCAGAAATATAATACCGCGTAGCTTGTTAGAGGAAGCAGTTCAGTTTTTATATTGTGAGGCAGAGATACAATCCCAAAAACGCCTAACCTAAATACACGTGTTTATTCAGAGTGGATATAATTCAGTTCTGTGATGAATTGTGTTCTTAAAGGATTTTGCGAAGGGAAAAGAAGTTCATCAGAAGTCTGAGTCTACACGCAACGTGTCTGACGTCTAACCAGAAATAAGTTATCAAAAACGGACATTTGGCTAGCAGAATTTCGCCATAGGACATCTTGCATTCCTCAATTAAAGAGGAATATTGTCTCACCCACAAGTCAGAAGGTGGACGCAGCATTTTTCGTCACCATATACTGCTGGCTCACACGTTCAATACATCGTTATCACAAGTTCAATACATCGTTATCACAAGTTCAATACAGAGTCATCATAAATTCAAATCACTCGAAAGATCATTATTATCTGAAGTCAAGCAAAAGAGCTAAAAAGTGGAATCTCATATTTATACCAAGATCAACACACTCTTAAGCGCATTCTGTGAAGCAGACTCTATATATTTTATGAATCACGACTACATACGCCAGATTATGAGTCTACATATCACTAACATTTCGTGAAAATATCCAGTCTGGCCAGTACCCTCGGGAGATTAGACAACAGTACTTTTGTTCATATGACAGCTATTAACTGTTGATCAACACTACAGAGATATACTCAAACAGTGAAGGAATATACATAAATATCTCATCAGCGGTCTCAGTCCGACAACAGTTTTCATCAGAACATCCTCGGCTTAGAGATACCCCACTCGACATATCGTATAACAACTTGGCACAGCGTATGCATACATGTGAGTCCTCATATCAATGAGAAGCATTTAGAGACACATGGACTGTGTAGATTACTCATCATTTTGGTAACACGTATCATATCACATCATCATTTCGCTTTACACCAGTTCATTCTTAATTAACTACAACTTAATTAACTGCAATTTTATTATCTCAGCTGTGTGTTTTGTGTTAATCGTCTTTCACCATCATCACGTTCTAACCATTACTAACCCTATATGTGTGGATATTTCATTAATAAACCCAACGATCGTTTGATCATTATCTAGTTTGTTAATGTATCACTCGTGCTGTCGGTGTTACATATTCACCTATAGGAACCTTTTTTCCTACTCAGATGAGGTTGGGGGCTTTTTCTTTATGGGATCTAAGGGCAGAAGCTAAGGTCGTGGGTAAACAGAACTTTTTCCATAATTAATTAGAAAACACTGTCCAGTGGAAAGCATTCGCATTCCTGTCTTCTTGTCCCTATCTCGAATAGGTCTTTATTCTTTCTTAACGAGCCAATTTCTAGAGACCTTATATCTATATCTCATAGACTATTCCTGGCAAAATCTACTGTCGTAGTTGCCTCAGTACTCACCACACGACAGAAGCCTAAGAGAAAAACGAGAGAAAAGGTACGAAGGAACTCAAAGTAAAAAAGAAAAACAATCCAAAACAGACTTCGGTAGACATCAAACAGTAGTAGCCCTTTGTGTCAAAAAAAAGGGAGGGGGAGAGAGAGAGAGAGAGAGAGAGAGAGAGAGAGAGAGAGAGAGAGAGAGAGAGAGAGAGAGAGAGAGAGAGAGAGAGAGAGAGAAACGGATCGTAATCACGATTATCAGTCAGTCAACATCCATAAGCTCTTGAAGGAACACAGGTCTTCAGCAAACACATGCAAAATCCTCCTGTCACCTGCTCAAATTCTTTCTATGTCTGTTGTACCGAGTCCATCATGAGAAAATAATTGAATGCCTCGAAGACATAGGTATTGATGGAAAAGATATAAGAATACTCAGTAACCTTTATTGGGAGCAAACTGCCACAGTAAGATCTGGAAGGAATTATTCACCATACATAGACATAAAAAGAGAAGTCAGACAAGGTTGTGTGCTGTCCCCCTGCCTATTTAATTTATACACCGAAAAAATTTTCAAACAGATACAGGAAATACCAGGACTGAACATCAGTGGAAGGTCAATAAACAACCTTAGATATGCAGATGTACCGTGTTGTTAGCTGAAAGCGAACAGGAGTTACAAGAACCAGTGAAGCAAGTGAACAGTATAAGTCATGAATATGGACTCGACATTAATATTAAGAAAACAAAAACTATGATAATTAGCAAAACAGACGATAAACCCACATTAAAGATAAGCGTAAATGGGAAAATCCTGGAACAAATCAAGAGCTACGTATATCTTGGTCATATAATAACAGAAGATGGCAGATGTGAAACAGAAATCAAGAAGAGAATAGGAATGGCCAAAGCTACATTCAACAACATGAAAAATATACTGACATCCAAACAGTTATCTCATAAGCGTTTTGAAGAAAGAATTGAGGCTCTTGAAATGTGGATATATAGAAGAATGGGGCGTATCTCATGGAAAGAGATGAAAACAAATAAGGAGGTCCTAGAAAATCTAGGTATGAAAAGAGAACTAATGAGGGAGGTCAAAGTTCGGCAGCTAAAATACTTTGGCCACATAAAAAGGCATAACACCTTGCAGAAGACCATAACAGAAGGGAGAGTTGAAGGCAAACGTGCAAGGGGAAGACAGCGCTATAAGTGGGAAGATAACATCAAGAGATGGACAGGAAAGAGTCTTTCAGAGTGCACCACCAAGACAAGAGACAGAAGACGTTGGAGATCCATTACAGCCAACCTTCGTTGTGGAGATGGCAACTGATGATGATGATGACGTACCGATAGGTTTGAGTTATTTTTGGTCCCGTCTGAGTAGAGTGGATGGTGATAAGTAATTGAGAGGAAAAAAAGGTGTGAGAAATAGATTTCACTGGTAAATAGCTTATGGATAAGATATGTCTCTGGAATGAATAAGTTTCTCTAGTCCAGCCTATCTATACGACTATAATTTAGTACAAGACAATCTTGCCCTCCTCATACATCTAAATATAAGTTTAACTACACCAACACACAGCTTTAAGACAACAAGACACACAAACGTGAAAAACTACGGTTAATTGGGTATGGGTCTGATGAACACACAAAGTTACGTTTCTTTTGTTGTTTATTATCAACTAAACTTGACAACATCAAACATCTAAAGAAAGATCAAAATAAAATCAGATTTACACATATATGAAATAGCAGAAAAAATGTGCCCTCCCCCTATGGATAAAAGAACCCAAAGAGTTAATAATCCAGAGGTCAAAGGTTAGCACTATGTTACAGAATAGACAGTAAAGAAACAAGTTTCTACTAAATGCTACCCAGTAAAGTTTAAGCAAATCTAATTTTGGTAAAGTCCCCTGTAACAAAGAAAAAAATATTCACTCTCTCTGTCATGCAGTGGACACTCAATCACGCTTACCTACTCTTGGTGATATCCCTTGGAAATACCATTATCCTGAATATAAAATTGCCAGGTTTTATTTCCCAGATTGGCCCCAGTCCATCCTCTAACAACTCAAGACTAACGAGGTGAACGCCGAATCTGGTGTTTTGATTTTCCCTGGATGAATAGAATGTCACCGCAAACAGTTAGTGTAGCAACACGTGCTCTTGAAGTTCACAGTTTAAAAAAAGAGGAATATACTTCCAGTATTGGGAAACATCTGGTTGCTAAAATGTTACAAATGATGATAATCCTTTCGGCTGGCTTTATGGTACAGTGCCGATTCTGAAACAGCGTAACTTTCTGGATAAATTCGCATGGATACGACTATCAGAAGTCGAGAGTATAAATTATTTTGTTCACCCCATTGGGCTAGTAAAATTGAAAAAAAAATATTGCTGGGTTTTGTAAGTCCATTTAAAATTTACAAGTTAAAATGTTTCTCATGTATCTTGGGCCAGTCCTTGCTCATAAATAAAATTGGTGACGCACAAGCCAAGAAAATACAACATTAACCAATCCGTAAATGAAGAAAAAGACCAATGAAAAAAGGACCACTGGACGCCCTTGATCATGTCTGCAGAAATAAAATAAACATTTATGGAAACATGCTACTATTCTATATAGCTACATATATGCACACAGACGGGGACAAGACGATCTCTTATCCACTCCGTCAGTCCTGATTAAAGTTAAAAGGCACAGGTGTTTTCCTTTACGCCCATTCTATCGCGCGTCGCTTAGCGAGTGCAGGTTTGGTTGAGACATGCAGCTCTTCCCCTCCTACTCCCGGTCAACGATCAACATACAATGTTAATCATTATTCAATTATCCATACTGGCACTTACATAAATATCGCCCGTCAATAATAGCTATTAAAGTGTCGGCGTCTACTGGTCATAGCATGGTATTAAATAATAGTCATTTAAAATAAATACGCACAATGAAATAAAACGTTAATTCTTTTCTGTCACTATCAGTAGCGCCTAACATAAAATTAGTCAACTAAAACCGTCTCTTCTTGTGTGAGAAAGCGGGTGGTGAAAATTAACATTATAACTGCACCTCTGGTATAAAATAGCTGAACGTTATTTATTTCACTGGTTTAACAGCTAGAACTCTAAACGAATGTATAATGGTAAAAACGTAACACTTTAACACGTAAGCACTAATTTCTATTACCAGAAAATCGAAATGACAATCCCCACGAATGCCATTAACGCATCTTCCACAATGGTTCTAGAACTACGTGCTTAGACTATTCAAAACTTCTGAGTGACAACTGATAGCAGGTTTAAGAAAACACAGTTTATATATCATCATGGTTCTCTGATCTATAAATGATTTTACTTTTCACGTTACCATGTGTATCGAGAGAATCAGAAACAGAGTTCCCCAGATAAAAGCTTTACGGTCGCTCTTGTGGCGAGGTTTCAACCGCCATCAAAAGACATATCCGTGTAACGGGGTTCTCGAAGATTTTCTCCGTACGAATGCCCGCTTCTGAAGATCAAAGAGCCCAGACCCTGAGTACGAACTTCAAAGCGAACTCGGGGAAAGATTTTGCCCGTGAGTCTTCTACTTTAGCAAAGGGGGTTTTGGAAATTACTTAGAAGTCGATTGTACAGTTGATATAATTGCTGTTGTGCTATGAGTCATATCAGTTTATTCAACTAATTTTAAAAAAGTAGCGAGCAATGTTGCAACAGCTGACAGAATATTAAGTCAGTCATTGTGAACAGAGAATAGGTTGTTTGAAACACGGCTTATGATATGCATCAGCACACATGTTAATTTATTGTATGGTAGGGTTTGTTCTTTAACTGCCTGTCTATCTGTCCATCTATCTATCTATCTATCTATCTATCTATCTATCTATCTATCTATCTATCTATCTATCTATCTATCTATCTATCTATCTATCTATCTATCTATCTATCTATCTATCTAACTATCTGTTCATCTATCTATCTATCTATCTATCTATCTATCTATCTATCTATCTATCTATCTATTTATCTATATATCTATCTATCTAAATATCTATCTATCTATCTATCTAAATATATATCTATCTATCTATCTATCTGTTCATCTGTCTATCTATCTATCTATCTATCTATCTATCTATCTATCTATCTATCTATCTATCTATCTATCTATCTATCTATCTATCTATCTATCTATCTATCTATCTATCTATCTATCTATCTATCTATCTATCTATCTATCTATCTATCTGTCTATCTCTCTATCTATCTAGCAGTGCTGTATTGTCGAAATGTAAATCACAGAGAAAGTAAAATCATCACACATTAAGCCCTGAGGTGACAGCTCTCAGCTGCTTATTTTCCTGGTGTTGTGTGAGCTGCTGTTCTATGGAATAGAAACCATGTTAAAAAAAATATCGAGTACATGTGATTGATGTAAGTTTTTGAAAGTCGATAAAAAAGTTTGCAACTGTCCGTGTGCTCAATTCAAGGAACAATCAACTCATGCATTCTTCTTCTTTTCCTTCATCGTACACTCCCAGACGTCTACTTTAATGTTTTCAAAGAAAGCAGTAGTCAGCTTGAGGTTACTTGCATCTCCGTAGAGCTTTCCCACGAATGGTACTGGTGTCGGCCACTCATTATTCGCTACCTTTTCAATTAGCATAAGCCTTCATCAAAAGTGTGCTAGATCCTCCCGTCTTGTACCATCGGCTCGGAACCGAAGACGCAGCAAAAGAGATGAATACTGTCAGCGACTAATAGCTTGAATGCTTGCGTCAGGTTCAGTGTACCAGAGCTGATCAAGACCCTACTCCACCTCCAAGTGGTGGTCCTGAAAACAGGCTGCATCACTGCAGTCTGGCTGAGAGAGAAGGGATCGAAAAGGGAAGGCAAACCCGGTCCCAAATAATGCCGCACGGAAGTCGGATGTGTCGGCTGAAAGGCGCAAATATCGCAGCTTCGCTGTAAACGGACACAACGCAACCAACGCCATTTTCAAGACGAACGAGGAAGAAGAAGTATCATCCGCTCAAGATCTTTTCTTCTATTTTTTTCCATTCTCCGTGTGATTTAGCTCTGACTCCATCTCTCTTAATATGGGGATTCCAGAACAAAAACTGCCTTGTAACGCTATCAGAAATCTTTTCTCAGTGTGTGTTCATTTCATAGCCAGTCAGGTGTGATGCCAAACTGATTTTGGAAACATACGAAAAACTGCATCCACAACTGAAATGCGTCTCATTATGAGCTAACAATCAGTGCTCGTGGATCAAAGACAAAAGAAAACAATGGAAATGCGTGTGCTAGTGTCGTGCCTAAGACGTACAAGTTTACCACTCTCTGAAACTGTTAAAACAAATCGCCTTGCTGCACGACGGCAGTTTCCCTTGTACCGAACGTGTTACCAGAGAGACGCAAGCATTTGTGGGCTGGGAGATCATGGCGCACCGTTCTTATATTTTGTGTCTAGCCCCGTTACAGGAAGAGTTAAAGATAAGCGTGCTAAAGGAAGATACGGCTATCAGTGGGAAGATGACATCGAAAGATGGACTTAAAAGAGCTTAACGGAGTGTGCTTACAAGACAGGACACAGGCAGGACACAGGAAACGTTGGAGATCCATTGTAACTGATCTTTGATGCGAAGATAGAGGTTGACCAGATAAGGTTTTCATCTGCTTAGACCAGGGTTTCTCACACGGGATTGCAAGTAGCCGTCGTGAGAGGTCGATAGGGGTTCCGCAAGATACCTGATTAAAAATAATTTTTTTTTAACTTTGCACGCGGTGCGATGTTAGAGCTCGTAGTGGTGGTCAGTGACCGAGCAACGCCGGTAGGCAGTACGCAATTGAACCGTGTTCACTACTTTTTCTTTCTTTGATCCTTAGCCGCCGACCGTGAAAGCAGTCAGTCGCCATCACGCCTGGTGGCGTCTTGTAGGGCAACAACAAATTTATTCCACTTTGCTCGGTCGGTGGCCATCTTTCGTACAGTGCCTCAACTCTGGTTCATTCTTTGCATCTCAGCCTCCACAGTCCGCCGCCAAGTTGTTTTTGGTCGGCCTCTCTTTCGTTTTCCTTCAGGGGTCCAAAGCATAGCTGTTCTTGTGATGGCATCGGGGTCTCTTCTGAGGACATGACCAATCCAGCTCCAGCGTCTGCCAGCTATGATGGTGTGCGTGTCCTCTTGCTTGCTCCGAGTAAGCAGATCTTGGAGAATTTTTCTTGTGTGAAAAGATGACAATTTCGGCATTTCCATCTCTGTTACTCTCCAGCATTCCGCACCATAAAGAAGCACAGAAAGCACACAGCTCTGATATAATCTTAATTGTGTGCTTGTGCTGTACTGAGAGGACTTCCAGATGTTGTTTAGACTATAAAAGGCTGTTCTTGCTTTGTTCATTCCGTTGTTGATGTCTTTGCTTGCTCCGCCGTCTGTTGTTACTATGCATACTTCGTATGTGAAGGTGTCTGTCTGTTCTAGTTGTTTATTCCTTACTGTTCACTATTGCACGTACCATATTTCATTAGCATATTAAAGTGTAGAAATTTGATAAGGCTTTTAGGTCTACTTGGATAAGGTTAAAAAAAAATCAAGTAGGCAATTAAAAACATGAAAACCTGAAGTTTCTTCAATGTACACTGCTGACTTGCATTAGAGTTGATATCCATTGTGAGGAGGGGGACACCACACAAAACAGAGAAGGTTAATACGCTGGCCAAAATAAAAAGACCCACAGAATAATCATACTATACTCAAAGCAGCATTGACAATTTTTATTGGATTATTATACTTACATCTTACTGATGACGTCAAGGTATCTTTGAACTGTTGAAGTAATAATCGTTATGCAGATGTTCCCGGTGAACTGAAACTTATTTCAAGGGCTCCTCCATGTTAAAAAAAAGGTTGAGAAATGCTGGTTTAGACCGATAATTTAGCGCATGGGTCAGCAACCCAGGAGAATTTGGAATTTACTTTAATACAACTGAGGCCTCTAATTATATATATATATATATATATATATATATATATATATATATATATATATATATATATATATATATATATATATATATATATATATATATATATAGTAATGTGTGTGTGTAATTACGCGAGTATATGTGTTTGTGTGTAATTTTGAGCGGGAGGGGGATGATAACCTTACAAAGAAAAAATATATTTATTTTTGTAGCCAGCTCGACAGTTTATATTGGCAATGCGGTAGAATGTACCTTTGATCCCCGTGACACCGCGATATTAAATGCCGGCTGAAGAGGTCTAGTCTGAAATTTATCTAGTTTAAAAAGTCGTTCTTCCGCAGTCACATAAAAATCGATCAATTTCCCCACTGGGATCTATCGGGAGATCGGAATCGACTGACTATTGACTCCCTGAAGAGCCACGCTGTCTGTCATACACTGGCCACGAAATCTCCTTATCTTTTAGTACTGCATGTATCGTGAAGCTGACAAAACCATGGCAAATGCAAAAGCTTTCAAGGAGAATACCTTGAAAAACGGTGGTTTTTTTTTGTTGTTGCAGGCTTTGTCTTCTTGTGGCGAGGCACGTTTCTTTCAACGTAGACTTAAGTCTATTGGTTATATCAGAGCGCAATTTGCCATTCAAAAATAACTGAAGCGCAGTGTTTTTAAACTCTAAGCCCTGAAATATGACTACTAGCATCTATCAGCTAGCATGAGGTAGCCCTGAAAAGGACTAGTCTTGAAAAGGACCACTAGTACGATCATCGTTGAAAGATATTAAGTCCTAATAAGGACTAACACTATACATCTGTTAGTATAAAGCCCTGAAAAGGACGTCCGCGCTGCCCGTACCTCTTCATTGTTCAGCGAACACTGGTTGTAGTGAACTCTTCTTCTACGTTCGCCCTGAGAAGGATGTTGGTTGCGTTCTGTCGCCGTTTACAGCAAAGCTGCGATATCTGCGCTTTTCGGCCCGGACACATTGTTGTTGTTGTTTTGAAGAAATGATGGGTGGTGAGCGAGCACATAACAGCTGACCGTTATTGCCTCTTCTCGTTTCATCTTGGTCTACCCTGTTCAACCTGAAAATTGGTTATAATTGGTGTATTTAGTGTCATTCTATTTACTAATTTTGTATTCAATTTAAATAACTATTGTCTTTAGCAGTTGCTTATTTTTATTTATATTAGTATTTGTCCATTTTATCTTCTCTTTTGTGCTGTTTATAGATAACTATTGTCTTTTACCCTTGTTTTTAATTTGTATTAGTATTTGTTCTTTCTGAGTTGTTGTTGTTGTTTTTGTTTTTTTTAAACCTCGTTGTCTTTCGTTGTCCTATGAGTAGTTAATAAGTTTTTTTCTCTGTTGTTGTTTTTTTTTAATGATTTGCTAGTTCTTGTTGCTTAATTTCTATGAAATACTAACCCTATATGTTTTCCTTTGTTTTATGTATATATCGTTTGAGGATTGATTGGGCTTCCCCTGTGGCATCTATACTTAACACCTTATCCCCTGTCATGTCTATATTGTGATTTTTATAGTAAGTTTTTAATTCAAGCCTTTGTTGTTCGTACTTTTTACAGTGTATCAGGTAGTGGTCTATGTCATTCTCTTCCTGGCATTCTTGGCAGCGGGGTTCCTCTATCATGAAGTATGCTGCACCGAGACGGAGACGCCACAGCTTTTTGTTCGAGGGTACCTTTAGTTCTTCTCTGACCTGGCATGTCCTTGTTGGTTCTTTCAGCAGTTTGAACGCGTGTCTGCCTTTTTTACTGTTCTTCCATGTTGTCTTCCATTCCTCGTTTATAGTTATCTTCACTTGGCTCTTGATCTCCGACCTTCACAGTCCTGCTCTTATATTGTTTTTACTAATCCTTCCATTTTTGGGGTTCTGGTCTGCCAACTCGTTACCAGCTATACCTATGTGTGCTGGAACCCACACTAGCCTCACACTACATCCTCTGTTCCCTAGTGATGTATTAATTGCTAGAAATTCTTCCTTTATGTCTGGCCGGCTACATTTACCTGGGTGTTCTAGTGCTTGTAGTGATGATATTGAGTCTGTAAATATCGTAACAGCTTCTGATGGGTTATGTTCAATTATTTCTAAACTTTTTAGAATTGCTACCATCTCTGCGGTAACAATCGAAGCCCCTATCAGTTACACTGTAGCTCTTTTTAATTCCACACTGTGGTATTACGACTCCTGTGCCTAGTTGCCCACTATCACCCTTGGATCCATCAGTGCAGACGGCCAGACTTTGTTTTGTTAGTTGATCTATAAACTGTCTACTTATCATTTTGGCTTCCTTATCTTCTATGTTTTGTTTGATCTTTTCAGTAAGTGAGTAGTCTATGGGAGATTGCCATCATAACACCAATTTTCAAAAAGGGTGACAATCGACAATGTGGAAACCATAGAGGCATATTGTAAAAGGTGTTATTTCAGATGTAAAATCTAGTAGTGCGTTGATGAGACAGATTAGTATAGCCCCATCAACTGGGCACTAGATGTAAAGTCTGTTTGCTCGTGTGAAACCTGGTATTGTGTTGAAGTGTCGCTGAGTGGGCGTGTCGTTGATCTAGGTCCACAGCGTGAGGCTCTGCCAGGATATAGTGCAGTCACTCACACACAACAGCATACATGTAGACTCAGGTGTGCAGAGTAGGTAGTAAGATGTTATAGTGAGTAATGGTGTGTGTATATCAGCATCAGTAGATCGTGCACACGAAGTCGTATAAGCTGTTATTCAGGGACACACAAACTCACTCTACCACACGTAGACGTCATAGATGGGTATAATGCAGCAGACCTTTTCTTCAACATTTATTATGGCGACAGTACGTTGACAGACAACACAGTCAATAGTACAAAGGATCATGGACAGTTCATGTGTGATAATAATTAGGAACCTCGAGCATCCTCAGTTTTACAGAGCTCATATGTAGGATGCTAATAACGCTGGCTTGACAACATATTTTTCATACTTGTAGTGAAATTGACAGAGATACAACGGTAAAATACCTCCAAAGATAACATGTAAGGATAAAAACATAATGCGTAGGCTGCTGATAGTACATGATCGCCCAGACCGCGGGTCATCACCCTCCATAAAAATTGACTTGCTAGACAGGAGGGGAACGGCGGATAAAAAGGAAAAAATATGACTGGAAAGATTGCGTGAGACTAGAAAGGCTAAGGAGACGCAATTGGGGGGGAAACGGAGAAAAGTCACGTTTCCCAAGTTGACATAAAGTAAGGAACTCGACAGAAGGGACCTTGGATATGTTACGCCACAGTCATTTATTGGTCGCTTTTGCGATACCAAGCCTTTGATTTGAATTCAGCGGCAGAACGCAGATGTTTGGAATATTACAAAAATTAAAAAGTAACTTTTTCGTAATATTAATGTTAGGAATATAAAAATTAGCTGGCCGGATGGCCCATTCTGAGCAGTGAACTAATATGTTCTTAATTTTACAGACGGATAGATAATATTGAAGATAATGACAAAAGACAGTGTTGTTCACATCAGCGACAGACTGTATTGAATAAAAAGTGTCGCTATTTGCACAAAAAAAACACGACCTCGAGACGCAGGTGTTCAAATCTACTTAGTAGGGAAGCGAAGGGACATTGGTGGGAGCTGTGTCTAAATATAACTTTTAACGACAAAATTTTGGAGGGGAGAGAAAGGTTGGTTCAAAAATCAAGTACGTTTTTGAAAAAAACAAGTAGAGACGGACAGACTAACAGATAAACATCCATACTTGACTGAAGCATGACTGAAATGACTTTAGGGTAGGAAATTTGAATTTGAAAAATAAACCTAGGCAGTGATTGGCCACAGACAATCATTTTATCGGCGCTCAGACGAGAAGTGGGGCCATTCCTCAATAGTTGTTCGATGATAGACACAGTATTTTAAAGTGTGGTGATTTCCAAATGAAAGAAAGTGAAATAAGTTCAGGGACGCCATACTATAGCCAGCAGCTCAGCTGAGTTTTGCTAGCATTTCTGTGTTCTTTATTCATAATCTGGTAAGATTGAAATTATTTCTTTGTATATTTTGAATATTGTTTAATGTTCGAGTGATTTGATACTGCCATATCATAATCTAGCCTTACAAACAAGTAGGGATTTGCTCTAGACCCCCCGCCCAAGTCAGGGTCTAGGGACCAACAATATACATAAACTCCAGCAAGGGTTAGGAAAGACAGATCAAGTGTTGAGAATAATGAAACATATTACCTATCCACTTTTAGGGAAGGAAACTAATAAATATTTTTCAGAATCTATAGTCTGGGAGGACCTATCTGATGTAAAACCACCATGGTAAATGTGCTGTTTGGTCAGAGAGATCTGACCTGTCTGTATGATGTGGTTGTTGTGTCCGTGTTGTGTCCAGACGTGGGTAGAGAATAGAATTTTGACACATAGCCAATACTTTGATTGCAGAGCTGTGAGTTTCAGTTGTCAACAAGGCGGTGTCCATTCAGTTGGTGATTTTACTCGAGTGTATCTGTGCAGTACGTTGTGACAGAGACCACTATTATTGCCCGCCAGCACGGAGAGGTGGGACCACCAGATTTCAGCACCAGAGCTACATATGCAAGTTGAGTGAGCCTCTGGTCTGCTGGAAGTTCACCAACGCCTTTTAGTTACTAATACCCCATAAAATTCCTGCAATTTACTGGACACTGTGTAGTCAATATAGACAGGTGTGATGAGGCCACCCCAACAGCACAAGCATTAACTATCCTCCCAAGTAGATGACTACTAGAACATTTTAATAAAACTAACTAGTCTAGTACTTATATATGTACACTCTTGCATTTATTAGGTAACATTCCATGCATTTCTTTCATAATTTTTAAATCCTTTTTTTTTAAAAAAAAAAAAAGTTCTGGTCAACATAAAACTTGATCCAGAACAAAATAAATGTAATATAATTCTATCAAAAATTTTACACTCTTGAGTTAGTTCAGTGTATTATAATATTTGTTAAATCTTATTAGTCTGCTCAAATATCTGTGGGTGTATCCATAACTATCACACCACATTACATATCATTACCCTAGACATTTTACATAGCTACATTCATTAAGAAAAAAATTGAGTGTGAGGTCGTAGTGGTAGCAAGAAAGGCCTTCTGACAATTCACAACTACATTTTATCTCAGGAGCCTTCACAGCTGGCCTCATACATTACATTTAGTAATATCACCATCATACAATACCATCAAACCCACTACATACATTGGGGTCTTGTCCAGGGATAATTAGCCCAACAGTAATATTAGGATCTCCTGGTGGGAGAAATAAAATTAGGGGAAAAAAATTGTGAAATTCCCTTTAAAATTAAAAGTGTCCCTGCAGATAAAAGTTGGTGAATCTTCACAGCCAGTGATAATTAATTAGTTAACTGGTTAGTTAGAATTAGTTAGACTATAGTCATAAGAAGTACTTAGTGTATTTATAATAATAGCCCCTTCAGTCATAACTGACTATGGGAATGCGCCCCTGAGGTGACAGCCCTCAGCTGCTTATTTTCCTGGTGCTCCTTTTGACGTTTTCTCCTCACCTCTGCTTCTTGTGTGAGCCTCTCTTCGCCCAATCTGAGGTGGCGCCGTAAATAGCATCGCCACTTAGTGCGATCGGCAGCTTCATCCTCCCATGTTGCTGGATCCATGTCCAGTGCCCTCATATCTCTCTTGCACACATCTTTGAACCTCAGCTGTGGTCGCCCAACTGTTCTCTTGCCATCTGCTAATTGTCCATAGAAGATATCTTTTGGGATGCGACCATCTTCCATGCGGCGAACATGGCCAAGCCAGCGAAGTCTGCGCTGTCTAAGAAGCGTATACATACTTTGAAGGCCAGCACGTGACAACACCTCGACATTTGTCACTTTATCTTTCCACGAGATGCCGAGGATGCGGCGTAGACACCGCAAATGGAAGGTATTGAGCCTTCTTTCTTGCTTAGCATAGGTCGTCCAGGTCTCGCTGCCATATAGGAGTGTGCTGGTGACGCAGGCATTATATACCGCAGCTTTGGTCTTCATTGTGAGTTTAGAGTTTCCCCAAACACGCGATGTGAGGTGGGCAAAGGTAGCTGCAGCTTTGCCAATGCGGCTGTCGATTTCTGTATCCAGTGAGGTTTGTCATTGATGGTAGACCCTAGGTATGTGAAGTGGTGCACCACTGCCAATTCATAGTTATCGATAGTGATAACTGGTGCAGCACCCACATCCTGACTCAGCACATTCGTTTTCTTTAGACTTATTGTGAGGCCAAAGTCCTTGCATGCTTTAGTGAAGCGATTCATCAAGCTCTGAAGCTCCTGTTGGCTTTGAGTGACGACTGCAGCATCATCAGCGAACAACAAGTCTCTTATAGTGACCCTTCTGATTTTTGTTTTTGCCTTCAGCCTTGAAAGATTAAACAGACGGCCATCTGACCTAGTGTGAAGGCATATTCCTTCAGTTGCATCTCTGAATGCATGTTTCAAGAGTAAGGCAAAGAAGATTCCGAAGAGGGTCGGAGCCAGAGCACAGCCTTGTTTAACGCCACTTCGTATATCAAAGGGCTGTGACGTGCTTCCAGCATATTGGACTGTTCCCTTCATGCCGTCATGGAATGACTTTATCATTTCCAGCATTTTAGAAGGGCAGCCTATTTTCAGGAGGATTTTAAAGAGTCCATCCCTACTAACCAGGTCGAATGCTTTTGTGAGGTCTATAAAGGCGATATATAATGGTCTTTTCTGCTCTCTTGATTTTTCCTGAAGCTGGCGGAGAGAGAAGATCATGTCTGGTTTTGATCTGCCAGCTCGGAATCCACACTGTGACTCTGGATATATGCGCTCAGCTAACTTGTGTAGTCGCATTAAGATGACTTTGGCAAAAACCTTACCAACAATACTAAGAAGAGAGATGCCTCTGTAGTTATTGCAATCACTTCTGTCTCCTTTATTTTTATACAGTGTTACAATCTTGGCATCTCGCATGTCTTGAGGAATAGTTGTCTCTTCCCAGCACTGGCACAGCATCCTATGCAGGGGATGTAATAGCGTGCTCTTACAGCATTTGATTAAATCAGGAGGAATCCCATCACTGCCTGGTGCTTTGCCAGAGGCCAAGCTATCAATGGCCTTGCTGAGTTCCTCTAATGTTGGTTCGGCATCCAGCTCCTCCATAGTTGGCAGACTGTTGACACCATCAAGGGCTGCAGGCGTAACGGTATTGTCTCTAGCGTAAAGCTCAGAGTAGTGCTCGACCCACCTCTCCATCTGCTTACCCTTATCGGTTAGCTTCTCTCCGCTGATGGTTTTTAGCGGTGCCGTCTTACTTTTATGGGGGCCAAGTGCTTTCTTTATACCGTCATACATTTGTCTAATGTTGCCTGTTTGCGCTGCGATCTGGATGCTCTCACTGAGCTGGAGCCAGTAGTCATTTGCACAGCGTCGAGCAGTTTGTTGAACTTTGCTTCTCGTAGCCCTCAGGATCTGTAGGGTTCTGGCACTCGGTGAACGTTTGTATTCATTCATAGCACTGCGCTTAGCTTCAATGACAGGTGCCATCACTGGTTAGAGATTTAGCTTGTATATTATTATATTGTCTGAAAAGTATGGCGGAGCTAGCAAAATTCCGATCAGCTGCTGTGCTGACCGCAAAGGAGATGGGAATGGAGGGTCAAATTTTAATTCAATATGTAACGGCTGAATGTGATAAATATATTGAAAGGGAAGATAGAAAGGTAGCTGAAGAGAAGAGGTTACAAATTGAGGCTGATAGAGAAATTAAGAGGCTGCAGATTGAGGCAGAAGAAAAACGACAGCAAAGGGACGCAGAAGAAAAAAGGTTGACTGCCGAAAGGGAGGCAGAAGATAGAAGGTTGCAAAGGGAGCACGAATTACGACTAAGGGAGCTGGAATTACAAGGCCCGGCTCCTGAAAATGGTGCCAGCCCTTTTGCCTCAGATGCTACGCCCAGTCTGGGAGCCTCAAACTCAGCTATGGGGTTTCATTTAGACCATTTTGTTGAAAAAGACGATGACATAGAGGGGTACCTAGGACGTTTTTGAGTTATTAGCTACTACATATGGGTTAGAGAGAGAGAGGTGGAGTTTAAAGCTATCACAGGGATTGAGAGGTACTTCTTATGAAGTATTTGCCAAAATGAACAGGGAAGACCAAGACAATTATGACATGTTAAAGCAGGCTTTGTTATTAAGGTACGAGAAGAATGGTGAATTTTATCGTAAGAAATTTAGAAATGCCAAACTGTTGTCTGGGGAGACATACCACCAATTCTCTGCTAGACTAGAAACCTATTTGGAGAAATGGACGGCTCTGGGGAAGACCCAAGATCTTAAAGAAATGATCATGATTGAGCAATTGAGAGAGTCCATGGCTCCAGACATGAGAAAATTTCTCATGGAACAAGGTGCAGAGAAGTTGGGGGAAATTTTAAATGTTGCTGAGAGGTATCAGGCAGCTCAGGCAGAGGTAAGTGGTGCTAAAAAGAAGCACATAGACAATTTTAAAGCTCCACAGCAATTTAATAAATTTGATACTAGAGAGCAGGGAAATAAAGGTAGGACAAACTTTGAGCGGCCAAGAAATGACTATCGCGACAGAAACTCACAGTTCAATGACCAAAAGTTCAATGAAAGAAAACCGTTGAACCAAGGAAAAAGATGGTGTAAATGGTGCAAGAAGGATAACCATAACACCGAATTTTGTAGAAGGAAACCTTCAAACATTGCTGCAATGAAGTCGGGGACGCGAAGATTAAAGGTTAATCCTAATGGACAACAGGAACCTTATCACCCCCCAGTTTGTGAGGATGCTATTTGTAATGGGGTCACCATAAGGTGCCTTTATGATACAGGTTTGGATTATGATTCAGTTGTGAAGTCTAGCCTAGTGGACCAAAGTCAGTATACCACAGAAACAGTGGAAATACAAGGGGCGACCAAGGACATACCACTCATGACACTTCCCATCGCAAGGATAACGGTGAAAACTCGCTATGTGGAAGGAGAAATCAGAGCAGCAGTGATAGATGAACCAATCTACCCTCCGATATTGGGGTGTAGATACGTCTTCTTGGGGAATCCCGAGAAACCTGTGATCATGGCGACAGTGCAGACCAGGTCACAGAAGAAGGAGGAAGAAGGTGAACCTATAAATGCTCATCCAGAGGAGATGAGGAAGGCGCAGGCTGAGGATAGGACACTCAAGCCCTGTTTTAAAAAATTGCCCAAATGCCACACACCTCCGAGCAAGGGGGAATATTTCATGAAGAACAAACTCTTATACAGGAAGGCCGGAACTGGAACAAATGGTCACAACCAGCTGGTTCTTCCCACTTCATATAGAGATAAAGTGATGGAACTCGGGCATGCGATTCCCTTCAGTGGTCACATGGGGATCAGCGCCACAGGACAGCGTATAGCTTGTCATTACTTCTGGCCAGGGACAACGGAGGATATAAAAAGATATGTCAAATCCTGCCCAGAATGTCAAAGGGTAGCTCCAAAGCACTGGACTGCTCCTGCAACTCTAGGGGAAATGCCCATAGTGGGAACACCTTTTGAGAGGGTTGCAGTGGATATTGTAGGACCTCTCACTCGGACCAAGAGGAGGAACAGTTACATCCTTACTCTGGTGGACACTTGTTCTATGTGGGGAGAGGCGGTAGCCCTGCCATCAATTGATTCAAAACATGTAGCAGAGGCACTACTTACAATATTTACCCGATTAGGATTCCCGCATCAAATCTTGACGGATAATGGTTCTCAGTTCAAGGGGAAACTAACGGAAGAAGTTTTTAAGCTATTTCAAGCCAGACACTTTCATTGTAGTCCGTACCATCCACAAGGGAACGGCCAGGTAGAGAGGTTCAACGGGACTCTCATTTCTATCCTGAGAAAGCTGGCACACGAAAAACCGGATCTGTGGGATCAATTCCTGCCCGCCGCATTGTTTGCGTACCGGGAGGTACCACATAGTTCAACCGGGATGGCTCCCGCAACTCTGCTATTTGGGAGGCCAATAAAAGGTCCATTAGAAGCTCTATTAAGGACCTGGACAGATGAGAAGGCGGAAGAGACTGTTACCTCATCGTATCAATACGTGAACGAACTGACCACTCGTTTGAAAGCTGGATGGAAACTGGCAAATGATAATTTGAAGCAAGCCAGGAAGAAACATGCAGCATATTTTAATAGGAAGGCAAAGGACAGGGAACTGGCAGTCGGAGAGAAGGTGCTGCTTCTACTACCCGGAAGCCAGAATAAATTACAAATTGGTTGGCAAGGTCCATATACGGTTCTAGAGAAGGTGTCTAGAACAAACTATAAAATTGACAAAAAGGGGAAGGAGAAAGTTTATCATGTAAACCTGTTAAAGAAGTATCTGGACAGACCACTCCAGGAAAGCACCCCTTATTGACCTTGGCTATTGCAACCCAGATGCAAAAAGAACCACTCACCTCACATGAATACCCATTACATCCTTGTGAAACCGCAGCACAGGTAAAAGTCAGTAAGCACCTGACTAAAAACCAGAGGGAGAGAGTTCAACAGGTTCTGGAGGAACATACAGATGTATTAACAGATAAACCAGGCCATACAAATTTGCTACAGTATGACATGAAACTGGTAGACTCAAACCCAATCTGTATGAGAGCCTATTCTATTCCGTTCGCGAAGGAGAAGGCATTGAAGGAAGAAATAGAGTATTTGTTGAAGGAGGGGATTATTTCGCACAGTGAATCATCTTTTAGTTCTAGTGTCGTTTTGTTGAGAAAACCGTCTGGGGAACATAGACTGTGCATAGATTACAGGAAACTGAATGCTGTCACAGAAGGACAAGTGGATCCATTACCAGACACAAAACAGTTATTTGCCAGACTGAACAAGGCAAAATACTTTTCAAAGGTGGATCTTAGTAAAGGCTATTACCAGATCCCAGTGAAGCCTGAAGTGAGACCTTATTTGGCTTTTAGCACTTCGGATGGACATTATGAATTCAATATGCTACCATTCGGACTGAAAAATGCTCCGAGTGTGTTTTCAAGGATGATGCGCAAATTGTTGGATCCCCTGAATAACCCATGTATCTCGAATTTCATGGATGATATTCTCGTCGCCACAGAGACATTTGAAGAACACATTGAAGCTCTGGAGATGTTGTTTGATAGACTTCGGGAGGCGAACTTAACTGCTAGGCCAACAAAATGTTGTATTGGATGCAAAGAGTTGGAATTCTTGGGACACACTGTATATCAGGGTAATATGACCCCTGATCCTAAGAACTTGGAAAAACTGCAGAGAGCACCTAGGCCGCAAACAAAAAAGGACGTGCGATCATTTGTGTCGTTATGCGGATTTTATCAGAAATACATCAAGAATTTTAACGCTATTTGTGCTCCTCTGACTGATCTGACTCGCAAGGGACTTCCAGATAAAATTATTTGGACTGCACAATGTGAACTAGCGTTCCAAGAGTTAAAGGAAAAACTCACTAGCAAGCCTATTCTCAAACTGCCTGATTTGACACAGGACTTTGTCTTAAGAACCGATGCAAGTAATGTAGGACTAGGAGGGGCTTTGTTGCAAAGATCATCTTCACCTGATGGGGAACTGAAACCAGTCGCTTATGCAAGCCGTAAATTGAATAAGGCGGAACAAGGATACTCCACAAGCGAAAAAGAATGTTTAGCGTTAATCTGGGCAATAAAGAAGTTTCAAATCTATCTGTATGGTAGGACTTTTGTGGTGGAGACGGACCATCAGCCTCTCGTATTCTTATCTCAGGCTAAGCATGAAAACGCAAGATTGCTGAGGTGGTCTTTATTGCTTCAACCTTATCAGTTCAGTATCCAATATATCCCAGGCAAATTGAATGTCGGTGCAGATTTCCTCAGTCGGCACCCCTGTGATCAAAATTAGAGTAGTGGCAGACGTGAGGAGTAATTTTACCTATGTGTATCGCTGGTTTTGGAACTTGCCATAGGCATGTTTTCAAGTGGGGAGATGTGTAGTGAAATTGACAGAGATACAACGGTAAAATACCTCCAAAGATAACATGTAAGGATAAAAACATAATGCGTAGGCTGCTGATAGTACATGATCGCCCAGACCGCGGGTCATCACCCTCCATAAAAATTGACTTGCTAGACAGGAGGGGAACGGCGGATAAAAAGAAAAAAATATGACTGGAAAGATTGCGTGAGACTAGAAAGGCTAAGGAGACGCAATTGGGGGGGAAACGGAGAAAAGTCACGTTTCCCAAGTTGACATAAAGTAAGGAACTCGACAGAAGGGACCTTGGATATGTTACGCCACAGTCATTTATTGGTCGCTTTTGCGATACCAAGCCTTTGATTTGAATTCAGCGGCAGAACGCAGATGTTTGGAATATTACAAAAATTAAAAAGTAACTTTTTCGTAATATTAATGTTAGGAATATAAAAATTAGCTGGCCGGATGGCCCATTCTGAGCAGTGAACTAATATGTTCTTAATTTTACAGACGGATAGATAATATTGAAGATAATGACAAAAGACAGTGTTGTTCACATCAGCGACAGACTGTATTGAATAAAAAGTGTCGCTATTTGCACAAAAAAACACGACCTCGAGACGCAGGTGTTCAAATCTACTTAGTAGGGAAGCGAAGGGACATTGGTGGGAGCTGTGTCTAAATATAACTTTTAACGACAAAATTTTGGAGGGGAGAGAAAGGTTGGTTCAAAAATCAAGTACGTTTTTGAAAAAAACAAGTAGAGACGGACAGACTAACAGATAAACATCCATACTTGACTGAAGCATGACTGAAATGACTTTAGGGTAGGAAATTTGAATTTGAAATAAACCTAGGCAGTGATTGGCCACAGACAATCATTTTATCGGCGCTCAGACGAGAAGTGGGGCCATTCCTCAATAGTTGTTCGATGATAGACACAGTATTTTAAAGTGTGGTGATTTCCAAATGAAAGAAAGTGAAATAAGTTCAGGGACGCCATACTATAGCCAGCAGCTCAGCTGAGTTTTGCTAGCATTTCTGTGTTCTTTATTCATAATCTGGTAAGATTGAAATTATTTCTTTGTATATTTTGAATATTGTTTAATGTTCGAGTGATTTGATACTGCCATATCATAATCTAGCCTTACAAACAAGTAGGGATTTGCTCTAGACCCCCCGCCCAAGTCAGGGTCTAGGGACCAACAATACACATAAACTCCAGCAAGGGTTAGGAAAGACAGATCAAGTGTTGAGAATAATGAAACATATTACCTATCCACTTTTAGGGAAGGAAACTAATAAATATTTTTTCAGAATCTATAGTCTGGGAGGACCTATCTGATGTAAAACCACCATGGTAAATGTGCTGTTTGGTCAGAGAGATCTGACCTGTCTGTATGATGTGGTTGTTGTGTCCGTGTTGTGTCCAGACGTGGGTAGAGAATAGAATTTTGACACATAGCCAATACTTTGATTGCAGAGCTGTGAGTTTCAGTTGTCAACAAGGCGGTGTCCATTCAGTTGGTTATTTTACTCGAGTGTATCTGTGCAGTACGTTGTGACAGAGACCACTATTATTGCCCGCCAGCACGGAGAGGTGGGACCACCAGATTTCAGCACCAGAGCTACATATGCAAGTTGAGTGAGCCTCTGGTCTGCTGGAAGTTCACCAACGCCTTTTAGTTACTAATACCCCATAAAATTCCTGCAATTTACTGGACACTGTGTAGTCAATATAGACAGGTGTGATGAGGCCACCCCAACAGCACAAGCATTAACTATCCTCCCAAGTAGATGACTACTAGAACATTTTAATAAAACTAACTAGTCTAGTACTTATATATGTACACTCTTGCATTTATTAGGTAACATTCCATGCATTTCTTTC
>JAMPIV010015506.1:0-29904 GCA_024509875.1 Oreohelix idahoensis
CTGATCGTGAAGAGTGGTTAGTTCTCCGGTCTCCTGACGTTGCCGGTAGTATCCTTGACTGGTTTCGGACTTTAGCCTTCTCTGTGCTCGACTCCGTACTTCTGCGCTGAGGCATTGGGACTGTCGGTGCACAGCTCACCATAGGGATGACGACAAATACGACGGCTTCATTTAATTTTTCTAGCTTTAGAAAGCAGTCTTTCCCTCCAGCCGTCCCTAGCAGTCATCTCAGATTTTTTAGTCTCTAACATCATATGTCTAGCGCCTAAATTTGAATTCCGTTCTCCTGTCCTGTCCTTTATTATATTTCTCTGCCCCACGTGGCAGTAATTTATAATTCTTTAGACTTGATTTTATCGTCGCCTACACCCGATGATATCTTCTTAAATGTCAGTTAAACACCAAATTTATCATAGAAAATGTCGGCAAACAGATTCTTAGTTCTGTGCCTCCGCCTAATCGTCTGTCCTATGATGAATATAACAACAATTAATTGGACCTCCGGGTGTTTTTCGAATTGACTGACAACAATAATCAAACACTTACATGACTGGTTGCATTCGTCATATAATTAATACTGAATATATGTCACGGACTGTAACATTATCGTTAATATTAATTTCGTTAGTCAAACGGTCGGGTCGAAAATATCACAATAATATGGAAATTCATATCGTATCTACTCTTCCCGTTATCCTTATAATGACATGTTGTACCATAATCCCGAGGGAACATAAAATATACCCGCTCACAAGGGCTGGCTGTGAAGTACAAACCAAACATTGATTAAAGTAAACATTAACCAATCTTGCGTCTGATTTTGACAAGGTACTACACATTTCATCACTATTATTATCTAGCGAGATTTCAACTTACCTACTCACAAGCTGGAGCTACCCCCCGCAATTAAGACACGTGGCTTCAGAGCTTTTAATGCGGAGAATTCGCGATTCTGGCTTAGACCTAGCTTTCTTGAGGGTTTCCTTGGGCGTAAGTGAAAAATGTGGCTTTTGCCGCCTTTTAGCGGGTCATTTCCGCTAGGACACGTTGATCCATAGCGTGCATCATTGTGACATTAGCGTCCAAATAAATGCTCCAATCAATAGCGTTAAAAGTCACGTGGGGTCTTCCTAAAGTGGCTCACCACAGGTTATCTAGTTCAGCAGATCATACATTCAACACACCGGTTCCTAGCTCCAGAGGTCCTTGGACACAATGGCCGTCGTATCTAAAAATAGCGGAGGAGAAAATACTGAATGCTCGGAGAATTTCGCCAAGTGACACTTCCGGGACTTAGCAAAATCAAGCCTTGAGATGAGAAAAAAACGAAGTCCTAAAATACTAAAAACCAAAAGCGAGAAGCTTGGGCAAGTTGGTCCCAAGTACACAATAAATTTTAAAAATACTCAGGACCTTATAATAAAAAACAAAACTGGCGTCCACGATCTCCGGGACCGCAACCCACAAACCATTTATTATAGGGCAATCCCCCTTTTCCAACAATAAAACGATAATTCTACAAATACACGGACCATCCAAATTTTCACCTCTAGCAGAAAAACTACCAATTATGGCAATTTTAATGACACAAATCAAAATTGATACACACGCTAACATTGAACAGGTACAAGGCGCTGCAACTCATAATGCTCTGGTGTTGTACTCTTGATAGTACCCACGTCCAAAGATTGTCAGATGCTTATCTTTTCCAGGCCGGAGCGCTCACGACGTGCGTTGCGGGGGACATCTCTACCTTAGTTCTACCTTGCAGTCTGTACGGCCACTGCCTGCTTCAGTAACACCAGGGACCAGGGCTTCTCTTAGTTTAACAGGGGATTTGTCAACAATAATTTTCATGCTCACTCCTATTTGACTCTGGTTGCAGTACAGTGGCGTCGGACTTCGCTGATCAACCAAGTTGTGCCACGGGCGGGGTTGACAAATTGTAACGTATTGGTGACCAATTGCACCCCATTGCCACTGCTATTATTGGATCTTAATACACCATTTTTTCAGGAAAGATTTACGCTTGTTCCTTGAATCCAATTTGTGATTTTGATACCTTGGTTCGCATACATGGTAATAAAAGAGAGTACACCACAGCAAATTGCTGAATGGAAGAGCGACTATTCAAACTCAATGCCGTAGTGACAAGCGCGCCAAGCTAACTATATGTGATTGATACACCTATGGACCTACAGTTCATCACCACTTGTGATGATGATGCTCCTATTTCTCGGGAGTTGTTTGAAACATTGCAAAAGAAAGTGCTACATTAAAAAAAATTTTTTCAAGTATGTGAACAAAATAATACCAGCCACAAAAACTTGCAAACTCTAGACATGACTATCTACTTAAAATGGCATTTTGGTGAAGAGTACTACGGAGAAACGGATTTCATCCTTATGTTTCTCAGCTTCTCGTCCATCTGTATGAGATCCGTATATTACGCATGCGCATGCCTCGGCAAATGTGCGGGCCATATGGGTTTTTTCGCATTACCAACTCCAGAGTGCTTTCGGCTTTGACTGGGCCGGCGTCCATAAAGGACATCACTCTCTATTGACGGTCTTGATTGATCGGTCAAGAAGTTAACGGTACGGGTCCCCATTTCATGCGGCTTTCTAATTCAGTGCGGGACATTCCGATTCGCCATTTGATACCTGGTATAGACATATATTGGTCCTATAGCATACCCTCTGCTAGAGGGCATACGGCATATCCTTACGTGCATTGATCTGTTGCCACTCGCTGGCTTGAAAAAAAAAACAAAAGGGGCTATCCTCTCCAGAACACTTTCATCTGCCAGTTGTAGCCGAGGCAATTGATGTTAATCTCTCACGCATTGGTTTTCCGGGAACAATCTTGTTCGGATCATTGGGGTTCGTTCATTTCTGCATCCATGACTCAATTATGAAGCCAATAGGTAATAGGGACCAGATCTCTAAGTTCTCTTTAATCATCCGCTGTTCAAATGGGTTAATGAGCGTTACAATAGGGACACTCCAGCAAGTTGTTGGGTAAGATGACTCAAGACCATCCCCAAGACTGGGATCGGGTCCTACCCGCTTGTCTCTTTGCGTATCGCGAAGTACAAAATCAAGCAACGGGGTTTTCTTCCATTTCAAACTTGTTATCGGCAGCACACGCGGTCCGCTGTCGTACTCCAAGGACTTATTGGTTGACGAGAATATTGAAGAGGAAACTCAATCCTCTTATGAGGATGTGATCTCTCTGAGAAAGAGAATCATAGATGCTTGTAGACTAGCTACTGCATCATCGACCAACGCCACCGACACAGCTCGTCTATTTGCAAACAAGTATAGCCGTCTTCGCCAGCTCATTCCTGGTGATGAAGCTTTTGTCTTACTACCTGCGCATAACACTCGTCTTTTAATTACCTGGAGAGGTCCTTTCAGGATCATTTCTCCGCCTCTCGCTGTCGACTACATCGTTGATGTAAAGGTACCTATCACACCTGTCCACCCATACATCTGGTTGAAGGGCATTTACTCCCGTCTGCTTATCTACAATCAGTGTTACTTCCAAGCAATGACGCTCTACCTCCTCTCACACACTATTCTAGTTTGTCTGTCATCAAGAAGCGGAAAAAAATTTCGCTGATGTACTAACCCAAAATACCATTTTTGGTAACCACTCCATCCACTGAGAAATGGAATGATGTACTATTCAATTCAACAACTCCACCCACCCCCGCCCCCCCCCCCACCCCCCCACCCCCCCCCCCCCCCCCCCCACAGCTGCTATCCAACGACAGCAGTCCTCAACATAATTCTACACACGTATGAGGATGTCCTCACTGACATCCCAGGTCATACGTCAGTCATCCAACATGACATTATTCTGACTGACGATACACCCGATTTCGAGGTTCGCCCATATCCTATTCCTTTCCACTTTCGATGATTAAGGGTTGAAAAGGAATGGGCTGAGATGGCTTCAATTAAATATAATTGAACCATTTCATCCCCATCTTCTTCTTCACAGGTACTCAATCGGAAGAAGGACAACAATATACGTCTTTGCGTAGATTACAGGAAATTAAACAAAGTTACAAAATTCGATGCGGAACCATTACCTCTTTTAGACGACTTATTAGAGAATTATCTCATGCCACATTCTTTTCGACAATTTTGAATTTTCAAAAGGGTTATTGGCAAGTGACCATTCACCCTACAGCACAGCCATTCACCGCTTTCTCGACACCACGGGGTCTTTTTCAATGGAATTTAATGCCATTCGGGTTAATGAATGCGCCAGCTACCTTTGTACGCATGATGCGCGGATATTGTCACCTCGTCCGATTCATACTTCTATAGGATTGCATCTGTTTTTCAGTGACTCTTGGGATGCAACATATTCAGGGTATAACAATCTCTTTTCTTTCTACCAGTATCGGGATTAAAAACTTGACCAGCAAAACCTATCAAGGCTTTTGTTCGGTTTTCATGACTTTCTCATTCTTGTGGTCACCGTATATAGGTCGCGGTTTATTATGTTAATACAGAAGACAGTACAACGTCTCTAAACATTTTTAAACATATCTCAAGCACCTAAGACCAAAAAACAAGTGACGGTCGCTCTTAGGATTACATTACAGTTCTATTCTAAAACTATCAATCCCTCATTTGTCTACTCTATAAACTTGTCACTTTTCTTCGTTACATAAAGAAAAGGCACACCTAATCTAATAAAAGTGGTCGCAGGCTATCAAAAGGCTTTTAGTTATAATAAAACATTTATTTTCAGAAATAGGCCTTTTTATAATGGTTGCCTAATATGCATAAGATTTCAACCTTTTTTTGTTCTTCAGCAGTGATAGCTTCTTTCTACGCAATCGACGGGCAGTTTTGATGCAGGAATACTGGAGGCACCTTATTTACCGGTTATTGTACGTATCCAGAAAGCTTATCGTCGTTGCGAGATGAAGTATTCCGTTCTAGATAAAGAGCTCTCTCACTCTTGTTCTAGGTCAATCACCAACAAAATGGATCCCGTTATCTCCACGGATCACACTTTGTGGTTGGAATCCGACTAGAAAGCTCTTCACATAGCACTGAAACACAGGGAAACCGTGAAGTCATCCAAAGTCAGCGCGTTACGCTATTGCGCTTCAACCGTTCCATTTTGAGATACGAGCTGTTCCTGGAGTAGAGATTGTGTTTGCAGACTGTCTTTCAAGATGCCTTAGTGACCACGTCGAAATTAAACCACTTCCAGATTGTGCACAGAACGTCCTACGCAGACACACATGAATAACTTTGTTACATGGTCACTTGATATATACATCTGTGGAGACTATGTTGTTGTTCTGCATTATTCGTATATATATAACTATCCAGAAGATACTTTACTTATGGATTTTATAAACATTATTTCTTGTGAAGTTACGTATTTGTTTAGCACGGGGACATAGTGATATTAAAGTAACATTTTTTTTTTCGTATGGAATACATTGGTAAGAGTGGACAACATAGGACCATTACCAACTATTGTTAGGAACAGAATAACACTATACATATGTGTTCGTCAACGTATTTCAGACCATGGTACCATTGATGAAAACATATTCTTGTCGATTTAAACTAGTTCTAAAAGATATTTAACAATGAGTGAAATTGAAAATCACTTGAATAAATTAGTAATTTAGTTATCTTGTTCATAAATTAAGTACTATTAATTAGTATAATTAATTTAATCATATTTGAATTGATTATAAATCACTCACACATCTATAAACTTTTATTAAGTGTTTCGCAATAGTGTATATTCACGGTATCCCCATCTAACATTGATATCTCACTTTTAGATAAAACTAGGCAAAGCTACTGACTATGTGTTAGGAAAAAGTAAGTGCGTTGCTTCTTAAAGTGTTTAGATTTATGCTTGTTTCATTTTGCATGTTGTACTTTTCAAATTTTCTGTTTTATTGATTTTTATCATTGATTCATCATCAGTGTTGCTGTTTCATTTTCATTTTTGAAATCATATGTTTCATAAATTCTTTTAGAAAAAATTTGGTTGAATTTTATTATCATCTTTTTTTTTATGGTTTATTTCATTTTCATTTTCAACTTCTTTTTACTTCGAATATTACCACATCGTTCCAAAGTAGGTCGATGGTGGATGTGTGCTTTAATGCATACTATCATTTAGTTATATTGTTTTCATTTAATATTCTTTTATTAATATGATATAATTTTATGCATGGCATAAATCTTGTTGTAGTTTTGACTCACCTCTCTCGAGTAATTAGTTCGAAAAAAATTAATGGGAATTATTTTTTTACAGGGGAGGTAATAAGGGAGCTGATTTACGTACATTTATCTACCTAGGGTGGTAGGTCGTCGGTCTACCAAATGTACGCACCAGTATTGACGGATAGTTATATTTATTTGTGCGTTCGATAGCTTTCACGCACTGAGTGCACAAATGGCTGTGTGAGTTGCTTTGGACGCACGTTATGTTGATACCCTAGTTGAGTAGTTTTGTGACGTACAGGTTTTGAAGTGGAACATGGAACTGGCGGTGTCCATTGGATTGTCCGCATTTTATATTGTGTATTCAATGGCCACATTTAGACGCTGCCAGCAGTTTATTATTAGTGATCTTGTATTGGTCTTCCTAGGGTTGAAGCCAAATCGCAGGATGATATGTCACGTAAGTTTCGCCCACATTTCTTATGGCCAGGTTTAATTAAGCTACCATACAGTTCGGCCGCCCTTACTGCTATTACCCGGACTTGCGGGCATACATTTGCAGATGCATTCCTAGAATTGGATCTCACGGAGTCGGCTTGCCTTTAGCGAATCTTGGATCGTTAGACGGAGAATTCCATACGTGTAGCAACCCGTACAAGACTATATTGTTTAGCTTATGCAATGTTTTAAATAGCCGTACTGCTATCACTTGCACAAAGTCGTGGCATGGATCCCGCGCGGTAAAGCCAGAGGTTAGACCCAAACCTGAAAGTCCTGGTATAAAGCCTGATAGGATTATGTATATGGAACTTGGTGTGAAATTATTGCCTGTACATACGCTATGACAGGGATGCAACCCCGTTCTGGGAATCTTACAAATGTAGCTATGTGGAAGATTTCATCCAGAGTATGGAATTCGTTACCATGATTTCGACGTCCTTGACAAGAAGGTACAACGGTCGTGACTGACGGAAGGTTTATTATACCATGTAACAGTTTGTAAGCCTTAGTCTTATGGACAGAGGTCTATACTAGAGAGAATCTTCAGGAACTTTAGCAGCAATATTAATCTGTTGTCGTGTGACTACTTTGCGCTGTAAAACGATGTCGTCTATGGCCACTTCGTGGGGTTTTCCTGGTGAATAAAATTTATCGCTAAAGATTACCAAGACTTGTAAGTGCTCGCCAAGTAGGATGACCAGTTCATGACAATTCAAGATACTTGTTTGGCCCTTCGTTTTGAAAATCATTTGGGTTTTGGACATTTACTTCAGCCCCGTAACCACCCCGCAGCCCCATTTCACATGCATTGGCTCTATGTACGAAAGTCAGCACAACATTAGCACCTTTCTACGAAAATTACCCCCATACACTCCCATCTTGCTTTGCACTCCATGATCTCCCTATAATGGTTGGACCCGCCGCACTTTTGAATGATGGTACCTATTTCGTAGACATGGTTCACCCATCTGGTTGCAATTGTGGGCTCTTATTAAGACCGCTATATAGTTTCTAGGAAGTACAGCATGTCAGGACTTCTGCCAGATCATAGTCTGCCAGTCTTTCCTTAATCAATTGTTTTTACTCGTACTGCCAAATCTCTTGCCTGGAGTTGATTTGCTCAGTTGAAATTTCACCTCTCGAGTAACATATCGCTATGGTGTCCCACAGTCCCATGCTACTGCAATAACCTCAGACTCTTCTGGAGTGTGTTCCTCTAACTTAATATCTCCTAGCAATTTCTTGAGTGTCGACTGACCTCTGAAGGGCTGGGCCCTATACCTTTCTTTCTCCCCACTACCCAATTTAAAAAAAAAACCTTCATGATCATGTTCATTTACAATTCTTACACCACCTGTGCCACCAAAGGTTGAAGATTTCTTTCATTTATGATTTCTTTTTCAGCAGAGTTGTGAGGGTCATGTATTTTTACCACTCAAGAAGTACCGTGGCACTATCCGACAACTGGTCGCTTTCCTTTGTTTGATCAGATACTAGGATCATAATTTATTCAGCTGCTCGAACAGTGCCCTTAGCATTACGGCGCACTTGGTTTTTTTATACCTGTTACCTCGGCTTGACCCCCTGGCTTGGATCCCCTTTCACCGCAACATTTAGCAACCACCACCCAGCCTCGACTGACCACGTTGCCTTCTCATAGTCACAACTTTCTAGGTCTGCGAGCCATGGACTCCCCCTCTTAATAATGCTCTATAAGGACCATTTCTGTAATAAGCTTGGGTTTTCCAGAGAGTCATTTTGCTCCATGTATGTCTTGCTATTCGTGCAGAGAACTTTGGTGATAGGTTCACCTGACAGTTGATTTAGCATTCGCTAATTGTTTTTCGGTATAAAATTCTGCTATTCTTTTTATTTCTTAACAAAAGAGCCTGCTTTTGCATGTCATTTAATTCCAGTGATACTTTGCTCGATTTTTGCAGTAACGGAATTAAGCTGCCCCAGCGAAGTCCCTGAAGCATACTGGTTATAGCTCACCTTTCTCGATCTGGGACTCAGAATGTGGTGAAGTCTCGCAGGTCATTACTCTTTGATAGCTCTCTAGTATTCATCGCTCTGGACTCAACAAAATGATTCTAAATGAACATTCATAGCTGCCTGAGTTGAGCTCTGGCCTAGCAGTAGCTTCTGAGGAATCTGAATCGCGCACCATTTCAGGAGTCATGTTGGCGCTATGACTACTCAAATCAGCCTTATCTGTAAACTCATGTTCCCTTTGTAATCAATCTAGCAGATCCTTTTCTGCTTCCCTCTCTGCAGTCAGATTTTCTTTTTCTGCAGCTCAGATTTTCTTCTCTTCCTTTTGCAGCAATCTTTTGTTTCTCTTTCTGCCATCAATTTCTTAGCTCAGCTCAAATCTGCAACCTCTTAGCCTCATCCCTCAATCTAGCAACCTCTAATCTCTTTTTGACAGCTTCTATTTTAGCTGCGGCCAATCTTTCAGAGAGGTAAGAAGAGAAGAACCTAGTAGAGAGAGAGGAGAGAGGAGAACTCAGAGAGTCCTTAGCAGGCCGAGAGGGAGTAGGTAGACCTTAGCAAGTACGCCAGAGCTAAGTTCCTTAGAAGACGGACTCAGTAGATAGTCCCTTTAGAGAGAAGAACAGAGCTAGTCCCTTAGCAAGGAGAGCCTTCTAGGAGAAGAAGAGAGCTCTAGAGAAGATGTTATCTGTAGCAGAGATTTCATTTAGAAGAGATGAGACAAGCAGACCCAGAGAGAGAGAGAAGACTAACCAAGCTAGGAAGAGGAAGATAGTGGTCCTCTTCTTTAAGAATCTCTCAAAGAACCCAGGCCAACTACGCAGCCTAGACCTTCTCTAACTACCGGAGAGTGAGAGAAGGCAAACGTTAGAGAGAGGAGAATAGAGGAAGTTTCAAATGAGATGATCAGCTCTATTAGGAAGAGAGAGAGAGACAGGAGATTAAGAATTGGAGAAGAGGAGATTATGAGAATAGAGAGAGAAGTGAGACAGCCAGAAGAGATTGAGAGGAGAACGAAGAGGATAGGCAGACAGTAGACGAAATAGAAGACCCGCGATGAGAGAGAAGAGAGAAGAGAGATCTGTAGAGAGTTAGATGAGATGATAAGAAGAAGACATGCCGTTTATCAATTGCAGTCTCAGAGAGAGTAGGTACCCCGTATTGAGATGAGAAGCAGACCCTGGGTGAGAAGAAGAAGAAGAGAAGAGAAGAGCGAGAGATCTCTAGAAGAGAGAAGAAGAGAAGAGTATCAGAGAGATAGAGACGATGCAAGATTACTTGCCAGAGAGACCGCCCAAGTGACTGTAGAGGATCTGCGCAAGAGGAGTTAGATGCAGAAGAGAGATGACTAGAGTAGAGATGCAACAAGAGAGAAAAAGAGTAAGAGAAATGTACTTCGGAGTTCCCAGTTAGATTGTCCCGTAGAGAGATGAGAGATAAGTCCGAAGAGAGAGAGAGATGTCGAGAGAGAGGAGAATTTAGGATCAGAATGTCCCGCTATTTAGAGAGAGTCTTAGAGAGTAAAGAGAAGAGATAGATCTTAGAGGTTAGAACGTGATTTTATTCCGAAGATAGTCGAGAGAAGATTGAGAGTATCAGAGAGAGAGAGTTAGAAGAAGAAAGTAGGTACAGAGAGAGTCAGACTCTCGAAAGAAAGAGCGAGAGAGTTGTAAGAGCTGTGAGGTGAGCAAGAGTAGAGACAGAAGAGAGAACTTTGAGAGAGAAGAGTTAGAAAAAGGAGATCGGACTACTCTGTACTTGAACTGCAGAAGGAGAGAGAGAGCGACTGAAGAGAAGCAATTTAAGAAGAGAGATTGGTTGAAGCACGATGTAGAGACAGAATGCAGAGCAGCCTGCTGAAGATAGATGAAGAAGTAGAGAAAGTCCCCTGGAGATATCGTTAGAAGAGAGAGATTACCATACATTCGAACGTAGAGACTTTACCACCGCATTCTTAAGACCATATAGAGCTGAGGATCTTAAGGAGAAGAGATAAGAGATCGAGAAGAAAGAGAGTAGTAAGAGAAGTTAGAGGAAGATGAGTCAGAGAAGTCAGAGATCAGTATCTGAGAGAGAGAGAGATAGAGAGAGAAGAGAGAAGATGAGAGTAGAATGAGTTTAGCGAGAATCTAAGCGTAGGGAATAGAGAGACAGAAGAGAGAGAGAGATCTACTTTCTTTGCCTGCTCAGTCCAGAGAGAAGAATGACCATTTTCTGCATTGAGACGTTAGAGAGATTCCTATCCATTCAGAAGAGACGAGGAGAGAGTGAGAGAGATAGATAGAGAGATCCACTTTCAAAGTAGACATCGAAGCCTAGGAAGAGCCAGAGAGTTTAGATAGTGAGAGACACGTATGATCTGTAAGACCAGACAGAATGAGTTGAGAAGAGGAGAGATGAAAGAGATGAACGAGAGGGAAGGAGAGGGAGAGGAAAAGAAGACAACCAAGTACTTGTAATTGCAAGTGAAGGAATGAAGGTTAAACAAAAAAAACTGGGTGGAAAAAAAATAAAAAAAAAAAAAAAATTTAAACTAACAGGAGAAGGCAGAGGCAGGAAAAGAGAGAACGTTTTCTTACACACTGGGAAATCAGTTTGCGCAGAAAATTAGAAAAAAGGACAATAAAGTTGAAAGTTTACAAGCAATGCAGGAGTGAGTGGTGTACACCCATTTTCTTATGCCTCTTCAGGTCTAGGGATTGGATCAATTTGCAGGGAAAGAAAAGGAGTTCTGTGACTAGGTAAGAAACTCCAAGAAAGCAAATTAATATGCAGAACCAGTGATCACAAAATATACTGGTGAATGACGAGGACTCTTATTTTGCTGAGTTTGTGCAGTGTTGAAAAAATATTGTGAAAGCAAATAGGATGTGGTGGCGGTGAAACTTGAAGGACTACTCAAAGCGTCTGTCATGCAAAAAAAATAGTGTGAGGATGTTCGCACATTTAACAAAGCCGGGATCATAAATGCTTTGTGAGAACCAGAATTTTTATTTAGTTTTTAAAATTATATTATAATTTTATTTAATTTTTTTTTTATAATGCCAGTTTATTTTTTAGAGCTGATTGTGTCTGAAGTGTTTTTTGAGATAATAGCTTATGTTATTTTTTTTGCAGTTTTTTTTTTTTAGATATTTAAAATTGATTTTAGTTTTATTTTTTACCCTTATAAAAGGGATCTTTTTCATAACATCCCCTTGTGCTGCATCAATTTTATATATTTTTGTATTAATATTATATTAATATTACTTTTTTAACAGGCATAACTTTTTATTTTTATTCTGATGATTTTTATTTATTAACCTCTGGACATATTGTGTATTTTTTAACAGGTGCGATTTTATTTACATTATGTTTGTTAAATTTTTTTCCCTCCCCGCCTTATCTTTGGTTAACGAAAAAAATGAAAGTTTAGTTACTGTGAGATCTAATATTTGTTTAATATTATAAGTGCATATTTAATAATTTTTTTTATATTAATTGATTTATTTTTTGGTATTTACCTTATTTTTATTTTATATCATGTCATTTTTTTTTTTTATTATGTTTTATCTCTGTTTTATATTTTTGAATTAAATTTATTATTTATTTTTGTATATTTTAATTTTTTACCGTTGTTTTTTTTTTTTATGATTTTTGTATACATAGTTTTTTTGTTAATTTTTATCAATCTTATTAATTAATATTTATATTTTTTTTTTCTTTTTAAATTAAAGTTCCACAGCGTTCACGGCATTTCATTGTGAACTTGAGGAACGCTAGCAAAAAGAAACCCCCAAAGATCACAGATGAACAAATCAGCAATGGACACAAAAAGGGCTAAGGCAAGGAGCAAGCCCAACCGGCTTGAAGAGGCTAAAGCTGTGGGGTTCGCACAATCTTCAGGACCGACCAAAAAAGTAAGGGCATAGATGGGCATGCAAATAAAACAACAATGAAATGGATAACCATGGCAGAGAGCTATGTTCGTGACAGAGAAAGCAGATATTTCAGATCTCTGCCATCCCAGAGCTTTGGCAAAGTCTGGAGATGATCCGGTTTTAGCGGTGGATATAGTGTGGCTGCAGGATCATTTGGGGGACCCTCTGGGGAGGAGAACAGAAGCAGGTCTTTCCGCTGGAACGTAGCCCGCACGCTGATTCTGAAAAAAGAAGCAGGCGTCATGTCAGAGCCTGAAAAACTCAATGCTGGTATGTGATAGCCCAGCGCAGCAGTGGCTGCTGCCTGGGAAGTGCTGTCAGTTCCGATCACATCGACCGTTAGAAGAAAAAGTGATCATATATCATAACATCGACATTGTTATCTAAGGTAGACAACATCAAAATAGGAATTTTAAAGTGTGGGTTTTAAAAACAATCTGCCATTGTTGTTAAGTATAGGTTATTAAGTCATTGGAATACATTCCAGGAATCAACAAGTGGATAGGCTCCGTTGTCATTCTCTTCCTGTCATTGTCAGCTGTCATTCATTTACCAAAACATTACCAGTTGTCATTCTATTACTGTATTGTCCAAGCTGTATTCAATTACCACACTAAATCCAGTTGGTCATTCTATTACCTGTCATTGACCAGATGTCATATTTACAAAAATTATCCAGTTGTCTTTGTTACTGGTATTGACATGTTGTCATTCATTTACAAAACATTATCCCAGTTGTATATAATTATGGTCCATGTTACTTACCAAAGTCATTAGTCATTATATTGCTATGCATTGTTATTTTGTTATTCTGATGCCTGTGTAGATCACCAGTTGTCATCTTTTACAACCATTGTCCACGTTGTTCATTCCTACTACTAAAACTTTGTTATTTGGCATACCGCGCGGGCCCATATGTTGATGATGAGACAATGCTCAACAGAATGGTGTTCTTTTTTTAACATGGTCAGTTTTATCATCTACATATACCAAACGTTTCGAATTTAGGGGTTTACTTGCCAAAATTATCCGTTGGACTTCATTTCCCAGGTGAATCAGTTTGAATAGCAGCTGTTTCATTCAACTCTGTAAGTTTTTTTAAATTCCTTTAGGCTTAACCCCAGAGGAACAAACAGCTCAGCTGACAGTATATTATATAACGAAAACAGATTCAAAGTTTTCATCAAGTCACAGTCCAGTAGATCATTTTTCTACCAAAAATTGTCCATGTGCGTAATGATCATCTGTAGATAGTCCAGTATCATTCTTCTACCAACATTGTCAGTGTTCAGCAATTGCTTGTCGCGTAAGATTGTTGCTTGATATTTCACCACTATTTTCTATTCAAATAGTTTCCTGTTTGTTATTTCGACATGCCTATCAGTTTATTTATATCTTCGGACAAAAACATAATTCCATGTCGTCGAGGGTAATTAAATTCTTCGGTATATTCTTATGGAATTCAAATCTGTGGACAAGTTGTGTGATGTCTTTGAGAACATTTTATCCAACTCATTCCCATTGGCAAAGAGTTAGGACATTGTGGGCCTAATTTATCTCATACCCCAGCACTCGTTGGTCTTTGGGGGGTACCCCCACGATACGCTGCAATCTGCTTATTAAGCGTCTTCATCATGGAGTGTATTGCTTTTTCAAATCAAATTAAGTGATGTTAAGTCTGGTGCTAAATTGAGGAGATGGCTTTGATTCAAGAATGTATTGGGTGTCTAGATGATGGTAGTTTATGTCAAAGTGCAGGTCCACAAACCTTTTCCCTGAATTACATGTGCGCTCAGACTTTGCCCTTTCTTACAACTGTAGGAGCTTTTAGATGCGTCTATTAAGTGCCCTGCATTACGACAACACCTTAGGATGGGTGACAAAAATACAATGAGAGACTTGAAGCGCAGCCCTGCTATTTTGACAAAGTATTCGGCGTTAACAGTTGGTCTCGTCAGTAAATGAAATTTTCTACTTGCTTTTTGGCCAATCTATTATGCTATGGATAAGAGTCCAGAATTATGATGTGCCACATGAAAATTCTTCCTCATGTACTACGAAGATATATTAAATTGAGAGTCAAAGCTTGGCGCTTGATTATGCGAGTCTCAAACTCTTAGCAATACTGCAGCGGCCTGAACATTACCTGCTTGATTGAAGTAGTTCAGCCGAGTGGCTTGGAATCAGAGCTCTGTGAATCGGGCAGTTGTACTAAAAGCCTGATAATACATGTTGGCGGGGAAGTGCCAATGTAGGGCACGAATGGTTTCAAATGTGATCTGGCTCTGCAGGAAACCGCGCGGTTTAGCCAAGAAGGAGCTCAAGGGTTCGAAACACGAGAACAAAAAATATGTCATTATGTACAGTAACTTTGCTATTTGGTCATGCACGTTTGTAAATACAGGTAATACTCTTTTCTCGCCTTCATTGTAATAGCCAAATGACAAAGATGAACGGAAGGAGGGCCATTGAATACAGGTAAAGCATGACCTGCGCACAAGTACTGACTGTTCCCTATAGAATCACTTAGGGCAATGTGTATGTTGTCATTGCAAAGTGATTCCTCACTGGTCCAACCCAGGGTAATGTGCAGTGATCCCATAGCGACCTCATAATGAGATTGGAAAAACTATGGTTTATCTTATTCCTATTTTGCCCTTTATAGAGACATGGTTGCAGGATGTTTGCAATATCGAGACCTCCATAACAATTCGCGCTACGTTCGCAACCCACACTCAATTTATCATAATGACACAGTACTTACATTTCTACTGACAATCATCTTTTATCAGTATTTTGGAGTGCAATATTAACTTGTGTTGACATGTTACGCTTTAGGTCCCTTCATTGAGTGTATAGTACAGAACAATTGAACGCTGTTTCCAAACCAATGCTGACGCTATCACAATTTAATCGCTTTTTTTGATCAGATAAATGTGTTAATAAACTTCGGAGAGCAAATCTTCGATGAGCATATGTGTTCTTTTAATATTTCCCCAAAAGTGTGAATTATAATGAAGAGTGGATTGATCGTTCAAGATCGAGTTGAGGCAGTACAAAACATTCCTTTCAGTTATGCTACAATAGTGCTTGAGACAAAATGTCGACTTAAATCTCGTCAGTTCAGTTGTTGTAAACAAATCTAGAAAACTGCATGGTAAAGATTGAGGTTTCCAACATATTGTGAAGGCAAATTTTTACCGAGGGAGAGTATTCGGAATAGGACAATTTATGTAACAGACTCGACTACAGAAATCCGATACAACGCATTAGAAGAGTCGTGGAACTTTATGTACCATTCCATTTACTCGATAACGTCTGTGTGCAGACATAGCGCAATAATATTAGGTCAAAGCACTTGTAGCCATTTTAGAACTGCTGTGTGCAGTACGATAGAAGCAGAAATTGAGTCGTGAGGACCTTTACATTGTATATGTTAACTGCTGTGAGCAGTCCTGTAAAGAACAGAGAAGACAAGGGCATGACAAAGAGAGGAAGAACTTGACAGTTGAAATATAATATGCTGAAGAATGCATCAACGAGAGTCCCTCTTGACTGATGTCGGGGACAGTGTAGAAGCTGATCTTGTGGGAGAAGAGATGATTGATATCCTCTAGTATGTACTTTGGAAGAAGAAGATGACTATGGTGTATGGAAATCCCAATGTCAAACCCTTGCTGACACGGAAATCTCTGAAATAAAAGTTATTAATTTCTGCGTTCTAGATCTTTCTTACAGCAAACATGAAAAGCGATGTTCAAAGATTCCAGTTCTTCAGTCAGTGATCATAGCTAGCTGATTGCAAGGGGTCAGCGAACCAGAAGCTGACCAGACCTACTACCCTCTAGTGGTGGCTGGGAAAGGCTGCATCACTCAGTCTAGCGAAGAGAGTTAGGGAATCTAAGGGGAAGGAACAGGTCCCAAAAAGTTGCCTATGTGAAGTCGGATGTGTCGGCGACAAAGCGCAGATATCGCAGCTTGACTGTGAAAACGGACCACAATACAACCAACAAATCTTTTCAGGCGATGAGCGAAGGAACAAACACAATCAAAAAGTCCTCCTGTCCCAGCTAATCCATCTGACCAAACAATTTATTTCACCATGTCTTCCTCACCACTTTATATTTCTGTATTCCAGTTCTCCTATCTCCATGTTGATTATGTGTGTGGTCAACTATGCACTCTCTTTACCTGGGGGGATTCCAGGAACAAGGATGGTCCTGGTAACAATGCTATCAAACAGGTTTCAACTTCACAAGTGTGTGTTCCAATCCATCTCCTGGCAATCTTGTTCTTTCCATATCTTGTTCCACTCGGCACGTATCTTGTTTCTTCTCAATTCTCTTGTTCTAGTCCTCTAGTTTCACAAATTGATAACTTTATGTCAGTACCATTTTAAAATTCCTTCTATTTCTATAATGAGCAAAAACACATTAATGAAAGTCTGTAGGGCTTTTTTGGTTGTTGTATATGTTGCGTTTCTCCATGTTTTCACAGACATACAATTCGGGACTGAATAGACACTGTGCGGCAGGGTGGTGTGGTGTGAGTTAAGATTCTTATTTTTGTGTATAGGCTTGGATTTCTACAACTTGGGACCCTCACATTACAAAATACTGGCGCTCCGCTCCCCACCTAAATCAAACCACCCTCCTCTCCTCTTTGGTTCGAGATGGTGGTGGATGGGGGATGGGGGTGTGGGTCGTTGGGGGGTGAGTTGTGTAGGCTCGCGTCAATCCTCGACCCATTTCAAAAGACTATCAGTCCCTCTCTGTGGAACAGTTTAAAGCCTAGCTTTTTACCACTTTTTTAGTGTTGTTAATCCTACTCACCCCCCCCCCCCCGAACCCATATCCCCAACCCCCCGCACCCCCCCACCCCCCACACCCAAACCCCCCACACCCCAACACTCGTTAGCCACAAGTAGATTTTTATCACACGTTCGGCTTTTGATAGTGTATGATTCCGAATTTGTTCATCACTCAGTATCATCTATGTTATGATTTCACCAATATTTGTCATCACACTCAGCTTGTTTTATGATTTCACAATTTGTCATCAACACTGAGCTTTGTTATGATTTCACAATATGTTCATACATCAGCGTTAATATGATTTTCAGCTTTTGTGATAGGTTAGTTCTTTGTTGTTTTTCAAGAATTTCTGCGCATACACTGCTTTGTTATCTGTTTTTAAATTTTCCAATCACACTCAGCTTTGTTATATTATTTCCTGTTAGTAATTTCTCCTTCACTCCCTTTTTAGGTTAGTTTATTGTCCAAACTTGTTCATCATACTTCATCATTGTTATTAATTAGCGCACATTGTATCTGCATTAGTTCACTCAATTGGGTAATGGGATGTTCTAATTTCTCATCACACTCAGCTTTTTGTGTTTTTAGAATTTCACCAATTTTTGAGTTCACCTCTGCGCATGTAGAGATGTGGGGTTCCCCAGGGAGGTGTGATCACACTCAAGGTATTTGTGATGAATTCTCAAGGTGCTCATCTTTGTATTGATTTAGTGCTCATCACACTCATCTTTGTTATAATTTCCAATTTGCTCATCACACCTCTTATTTGTTATGACTTCGCAATCAATTTCTCATCAAAAAAGACTCATATTTGGTTTGTGAGACTTCCCCATATTATCTAACACCCAAGATTTCCTATATTTGATCTATTTCGAGAGTAGGGACAAGAAGACAGGAATGTGAATGCTTTCCACTAGACAGTGTTTTCTAATTAATTATGGAAAGAGTTCTGTTTCCCCATGACCTTAGCTTCTACCCTTAGATCCCGTAAAGAAAAAGCTCCCCAACCTCATCTGAGTAGAGAAAGGTTCCTATAGGTGAATATGTAACACCGACAGCACGAGTGATACATTAACAAACTAGATAATGATTAAACGATCGTTGGGTTTATTAATGAAATATCCACACATATAGGGTTAGTAATGGTTAGAACGTGATGATGGTGAAAGACGATTCACACAAAACACACAGATGAGATAATAAAATTGCAGTTAATTAAGTAATAGTTAATTAAGAATGAATTGGTGTAAAGTGAAATGATGATGTGATATGATACGTGTTACCAAAATGGTGAGTACTCTACACAGTCCATGTGTCTCTAAATGCTTCTCCTAGATATGAGGATGCACATGTATGCATAAAATGTCCCAAGTTGTTATACGTTATGTCGAGTGGGGTATCTCTAAGCTGAGGATGTTCTGATGAGAACTGTTGTCGTACGGAGAACGCTGACGAGATATCTATGTATATTCCTTCACTGTTTGAGTATATCTCTGTAGTGTTGATCAACAGTTAATAGCTGTCATATGAACAAAAGGTCTGTTGTCTAATCTCCCGAGGGTACTGGCCAGACTGGATATCTTCACGAATCGGTAGTGATATGTAGACTCATAACCTTGCATATGTAGTCGTGACCATTTATTCATATAAATCATATATATAATCTGCTTCATAAATAATGCGCTTTTAAGAGGGGTGTTGCCCTTGCTATTAAATATGCGATTCCTCTTTTGAGCTCTTTTGCTTGACTTTCAGATAATAATGATCTTTCGAGTGATTTGAATTTATGATGGACTCATGTAGTTGCCTAGTGGCGTCTTGTAGGGCAAACCAACAAATTGAATACCAAACTAATTGTGAGTAACTCTGTTATTCTTTGCATCTCAGAAGTCCTCCGCCAAGTTGTTTTTTCGGTCGCTTCCACACACCTTCAGGGGTCCAAAGCATAGCTGTTCCCGTGATACCGGGGTCCCCCCTGACGACCAACCCAGCCCCAGCGCCCGCCAGCCAAATTGCTTGCGTACGAGCAAGCAGATCTTATGACTTTGGGTGAGACAATATTCCTTTTTTAATTGAGGAATGAAAAATGTCCTATGGCGAATTCTGCTAACCAAATGTCCGTTTTTGATAACTTATTTCTGGTTAGACGTCAGACACGTTGCGTGTAGACTCAGACTTCTGATGAAGTCTTCTTTTCCCTTCGCAAAATACTTTCCGCAAACCATTAATCCCATAACTGAATTATCATCCACTCTGCCTACACACATGTATTAGGCTATGCGTTTTGGGGTTTTTAATCTCTTCCTCACAAGGTGAAAATATGAAAAAAACCTGGACTCCCTCCTCTATTGCAAGCTACGCAGTGATTTTATATTTCTGCCAGTCCAAATATGTGGTTTCTGGATCCGACATCTAGCTCCGCCCATGAATTAAACAAAACCAGTAAAATCCTTAAATGGGCCAACCTCTGGTTCACTCATTCACAGGATAGCTCTTGTCTCCTGTCAGTCCAAACGTGGTTGTAGTTTGACCTCTGATTGTTTATTGTTCACCTGGCCAAGGTGGGCGTCCAATGTGGTAAACCAACGCTTGTCTGAACCGCGGCCGACCAAAGATAACACCATTACAGCATGAGACGTTTTCCCCTGGCCAATCTGGGCGTCCAATGTGGTGTCACAGAAATTACAGCATGCCCAGATGTTTGATTAGGATGACCAGATGTGTTTTTACCAGATTTATCACGATGCAATGTGGGCTTCAAACGATAATGTCAGGCATGTGGACTCAATCAAAGGACTTTATTTCCCCCGATGAAAGAACAAATGTGGTTCTCTAGATACCGGTCGCGAGTAATCACAACGATGAAATAGCAAATGTGGGTCGCAAATATGTGATGAAAGAGCAAATGTCGGAGAAAATACAATATGAAAAATGTAGGAAAAGATGGAGCAAAAAAAAGGCCTTTGCGCTCGTTTATCAACACTCATCTTTGTTATGATTTCATGATTTTCCCATTGCTTTCACCAGTCATCTTTGTATTTAATTTCCACAATTTTCTCTTCTCATCACACTGATCTTTGTTATGATTTCCCAATTTTTTTCTCACACCTCATCTTTTGTTATGATTTCCCAATTTTCATTACATTTCACTCATCTTTGTTATGATTTTCCTAATTTTCTCACTACACTCATCATTCAATTGATTTCCTGATTTCTCATCACACTCACTTTGTTATGATTTCCCCAATTTATTCACCAGTCATCTTTGTTCTAAATCACACTCAGTTTTGTTACAATTTCCCAATTTTTTCATCACACTCAGCTTTATGATTTCCCAACATCTCAAAATACTCAGCATTGTTATGATTTCCCATTTTCTCACCATAGTCATCTTTGTTATAATCTCCCACATTTCTCGTCAAACATTTATTGGTTACAATTTTCCCAATTTTCTCGTCCACACTCAGCTTTGTTATGATTTCCCAATTTCACTCTCTCTGGACAAACACTCATATTTTGTTATGACTTTCCCAATTTCTCTTCTCACAACATCATCTTTTTATTGTGATAGTTCCCAATTTTTCTCAAGCGAAACGCTCTACTTTGTTATGAACAACAATTTCTCATCACACTCTGTTTTATGATTTCCCAATTTCTCACCACACTCATATTTGCTATGATTTCCCAATTTCTTCATCACATTTCATCTTTTGTTATGATTTCCCAATTTTCTCACCACACTCATATGTGTTATGATATTTCATCAATTTCTCATTACACTCATCTTTGTGTTATGAAATTTCACCAATTTTCATCACACTCATATGAACGGGTTATATGAATTACCTGAAATTTCGTCATCATCACACTCATATTTATGATTTCCCCAATTTCTCACCACAAACTCATATTGTTATGATAAGCTCCAATTATATCATCGAACACTTCAAAGGCTTTGTTATGATTTCCCAATTTCTCATCACTCATATTTGTTATGATTTCCAAATTTCTCATCACACTCATATTTGTTATGATTTTCCCCCAATTTCTCATCACACTCAGATTAAAAATGATTTTTCCCAATTTTTCGGTACTCATCTTTGTTATGAATTTCCCAAATTTATCACCACACTCATATCTGTTGTGATATCCCAATTTATCATCACACTACATCTTTGTTTATGATTTTCCCAATTGTTTATCATCACCACTCCTATAGGATTTGGCCATTATGAATTTCCCAATTTCTCATCAAACTCATATTTTGGTTATGAATTTACAAATTTATCTCACCACACTTTTATTTGTTTTATGATTTCCCAATTTATCATCACACTCATATTTGTTTTATGGATATCCCAATTTCTCATCACGACTCATATTTGTTAAATTTCCCTGATTTCTCATCACACTTCATATTTGTTTTTGATTTCCCAAATTTCTACACACACTCTTATTTTGTTATGATTTCCCAATTTATCATGAACACTCATAGCATGTTATGAATTTCCCAATTACACGACATTGATCACTGTCTGTATGATTTCTCAACATCTCAGTATTTCAGAAACCTGATATGACAGTATGGGAAACAGCAACAACTTACTTACTTACTTAGTCGTTCCTCTTCTATAGCGAAGTGTAGAGGTTTGGAATAAAGAGCGCCATACTATCCTATCGGTTGTCTTCCTCCTGGCCTGGTTCCATTCTAGTCCTCGGTCCTTCAAAGATTGTCTAATGTTGTCATCCCAGCGGACTTTGGGTCGTCCTGGAGGTCTGGATCCCTGGCTCTTTGTTTCCCATGCTTGCCGTGGTAGCCGATCTTCTTCTTCTGCAGACATGGCCAAACCATCTTAGTTGGGACTGTTCTACTTGGGTCTGCAGCGGATGGGATTTTAGGCCTTGACGGATCGTCTGGTTGCGGACCATGTCTCTTCTTGTTACTTCAACCACTTTCCTCAGATACCTATTTTTTGAGGTTTGGATCTGGCTTTTGTGGGTTGTAGTCATTGCCCACGACTCGCATCCATATGTCAAGACTGGGACATAGGTGGAGCGGTATACAGCCATCTTTGTCTTGTTGCCAAGTTCTCTTTTGCTGAGGAATCCTCGATTTATGGCCTGAAAAAGCCTCCAAACTGCTGCTCTTCGGGTAGCCACCAGCCAACTCTTCTTTGATACCTGCCTTCCGGTCTATGACATTATCCCCACTAAGGTATTTAAAGTGGTTGACCTGCTCCAGGACCTGTTCTCCCAGCTTAATCTGATGCCTTCTTTCCTCTCGTGATATCACCATGGTTTTTGTTTTAGAGCTGCTGATGACCATGCCTCTCTTCTCCAGTTCTTCCTTCCAGACTTGCAGGTTGGACTGAAGATGTGCCTCTGATTTAACAATCAGGGCAACATCATCAGCAAATGCCATCTCTGAAATACAGACCTGTCTCATCTTCCAGTACCCCACTGAATACTTTCTTGTTCTCTCCTTACATGCCTTGATGACATCGTCCATGAGGAGTATGAAAAGTTAAGGAGACAGGATATCACCTTGCGGTCCACACCAGTGGTGATCCCGAGCTCTTCGGACCCACGGTTTTACCGTCCTCACCCACCACAATCTCCACAAAACTCGCAGAAGCTCTGTATAGAATGAATCAGAGGTGCTGGAATGTTCCACCTTGCCAAACATCCCAAAGTTTTTTTTTTGCTCCAGGGGACCTTGCCAAACGCCCTACCCCAGACCCAAAAAACAAAGATGCATTTCACTCTTATACTCAAGGGCCTTTTCACTCAGCTGTCCTGAGTGTGAAAGTTAGGTCGAGTACTTCGGTTTGCTCGGAAGCCGTATTAGACCATCATCCATTTGTGGCTCATTTTTAGGCGTCAGAGTCTCTGCTCCAGGATTCTAAAGTAGATTTTTACCAGGGAGACTGAGAAGAGAGTATGTCTCCTATGGTTTCCACATTGTTTTGGTTGTCACCCTTTTTGAAAAATCATTGTTTATGATCTCCCAATCCTTTGGTATGGGTATTGTTTTGCAACCAAAACAGCGATAACACTTCTGTAAAAGTTTAAAACAAAAAAAACAAATTCATAAGAAAAAGTGTCAAAAGTTCTCAGGACTCACCTGACTGCAGATCAGCCTTGTGTTCCTGACACAATAGTAGACTCATTAGCAGCCGCAATGTTCCTGTTTGGAATCACAAAATTAATGATGAAAGCAAAGTCAGACTCAAAACCATCGGCATTCTATTTCGAGGGAAAAAAATTAATTAAAATGAAATCAAACACTTCTGCTGACCAAGAAATAAAAATCGGTATATTCGGACAATATCGTCCGATAGGCAGAGTGGTTAGAGCGCTGGTAAGGTGCCGTGTTCCAAACATGGGTGGCTTCACTCTCCAGTCTACTCATCTGTAAATTCGGTAACTTGGCTCTGCTCTTGGGTTTAGGGATGGTAAAGGCAGCGAGGAAGGGAACTGGTCACCCCACCCCTTTGATGCTGGACCTAGTATAGTGAGGTCTCTAACACTTTCACTCCCCTCCTGCAGTATCTGCTACTGTCACTAACTTTTACCTTGTATATACATAAATTCTGACAACAACCAGATAAGTGCTAGTGGAACAAGAGATGAGAACAAGAATGATAAGCTAGCCAATGGATTAGGACTTCTTCTTTGATCCTTAGCCGCCGACCTCAAAGCATCAGTGGCCATTACGCCTAGTGCGCGTCTTGTAGGTATGAAACAACAAATTGATTCCACTTTGCTCGGTCGGTTGCCATCCTTCGTACAGTGCCCCAACTCTGGTTCATTCTTTGCATCTCAGCCTCCACAGTCCTCCGCCAGGTTGTTTTTGGTCGGCCTCTCTTTCGTTTTCCTTCAGGGGTCCAAAGCATAGCTTTTCTTGTGATGGCATCGGGGTCTCTTCTGAGGACATGGCCAACCCAGCTCCAGCGTCTGCCAGCTATGATGGTGTGCATGTCCTCTTGCTTGCTCTGAGGAAGCAGATCTTGGATAGGACACACACTGAGAAAACCTGCTGATAGCATTACAAGGAAGTCCTTGTTCTGGAATCCCCAGGGTAAGTGAGGCAGTGGTACACCAAAACACACACACAGAGGAGAGAACTGGAGACAGACATGCAGGAGATGAACAATTCTTGAGCAGATGGAACAGGCCAGGTAGCACTTGTTAAAAGCCTGCTGCTGGTGGGGGGGGGGGGGGGTGGGGGGGGTGGGGTGGGGGGGGGGGGGGGGGGGGGGGGGGGCTTTGAAGATTATAGCTGACCTTCCACGAAATACCAAGTATGTGGCGTAGACATCGTAGATGGAAGGTACTGAGCATTCTTTCTTGCTTAGCATAGGTTGTCCACGTCTCGCTGCCATGCAGAAGCATGCTGGTGACGCAGGCATTATATACCACAGCCTTGGTCGTCATTAACACATTAACTACCATGAGCCGGTGGGACCGGCTTTTGAAATCCTATCATTTGGACCGCAAGCCGCTCAGAGCGACGATCTAATTTTAGTAATAAAACGAATGAAAAATGTGCTGAAACACTTTCTGATCTGGTTTGAGATTTTAAGTTGCCACCAGAAAACAAATTCCCAAAGCATGGTTGTTGTAGAACACTGGAAAATTGATATTATGTTCATATTTTTCAGCGTTTTGGGTTAGTTACCAAATCGTGTAAAACTGTTTACTGTGGCAACTAGTGATTGGACCACAAAAAATGCTTGTACATCTCGTCTAACGACTAAATAGGCTAGAAACTTGTTTCAACAATTGACTGATAGATCTAGCGACAAGGACAAGAGTGAAAATGGTGTGCACATTGATTGAAATAGTGATTTTGATAGAGATGGGGCGCAAGCAGTTATAATTGTGAGAATATTGCAAGTCCTCGGCCATCGAAGGGCCGTTAAATAGCAACAACCTCTATTAGAGTTACAAATGGTGTTTATTGTAATAGTACATTCATTTATCTTCAAAATGACGTGTAATTCTGTGGTGGGTTTTGATGTTATGAAATGATGTTGATACTTTCCTTAATGTACTGAATGAGGCCAGCTGTGAAGGTTCCTGATTCTAACAAATTCAGGGTTGAGTTATCAGGATACCTTTCTGCTACCACCTTATGGCCTCAAGCAGACTTATTCTTGACTAGTATGAATGATAGCTACGTCTAATGTCTAGGGATATGCAAGTGTGGTGTGATGGTACTTTAACAATAATACACAGCCATACAAACAAGTATTAAAGGTCTAAGATTAAAGGAAGTAACACCTGGGATAAAAGTAATAGGGGGGATACTGGCGACCCCTATCACTACTGGCCTTCAAAACTTTCTCAACAGCTTTCACATAGAACTCTGGCACCGGACTAGTGCCAGATAAGACCCAGAATTCAATGAAAAAAAACACACACGTACGTTGAATAGCAGATTCCAGTTCTCCTTCTGGCTGGACTGTGATGCCTATACTTTTCATACATATTTGCTTTTATAAGGCTAATCACTTTCACAAAAATTCACAACGTCCTGCTCTCGGGACTGTCTTCTACAAATGGCGTCAAGCCGTTGAATTTTCTTAATAATATGAAAGGCTTCGGCCAATAATACGAACGACAATTTTGAAATTTGAAATTAAAAGCAAAAACATACTGATTTTTGGACACTACCAAGTTTTTTCCTCTCTCATTCTTAGATCTCTACTGCTAAATATTATTTTGTGTTAAGCCATCCCATAATTTTTCTCCCCCTTTTCTGCCCCGTTCTACAAAAGACTACTTGTAACCTTTTCCTGCCTTTTTCAAGGACGCGTAAAAAAAAGTCACCGTTAGTGCAAGTCCAAACGAGCATGTGTTGGTCTGTCTGTACGAACAAATACCGTCTTTTGTCTATAACTTTATTTCTATCTGTCGGATTTTTGATTCGAAAGCATATTACCCATCAGGACAAGACCAGCTCTTAGACTAGCTAACTTTTATGATCCTAAACCTAGTAATAAAGAATTCAATATATTTTCCATTTTGGTGTTCGTTGTTTTCTAAGTTTCCACTACTTGAATGTTATAAAAATCGCCTCAGATCTTCCTTTTTCCCGATAGGAAGTAATTATGCGAGTGTGTATATATATATTTTTCCACAGTGTCTGTGGTTAGAAATGTATTGGACTAGCGGGGTATTTTAAANTTTCAAACTTGCGACATCGTTTTCGACACCAGCTAACGGCATGTCTCGCACTGTTGGCCTGAGTAGCTAATTCAAACCTCTAACACTTGACAAGCCGGCAGCCAGGTGTCCACTCTCTCAGTCTTATGCGTTTTGTGTGTTTTATTCTTTCTATCTTTCCTGGAACCAATACGCTAGTAGCTTTTTCAAACTTTTATCGTTAACCTTGACTGGGGCGCGTTTTAAAGGCTAATACTACCAACGCTGCGATAAGATTTCTCAATATATTCCTATCCTACCTAAATCAATGCGTTTTCTGGCGCGGGAAGAAGACGCGTTACAACTTTACTAATTTTATTTCTTCTGCTATTATTCTGACTTTAATATATATAATTTATTAATGATTTTATCGTTGCATCAATGTACTTCACCACTAATTCATAAAAATCTGTAAACAATTACGAAAACTACAGCTTACTGTGTGCAACCACCTACAGGATGAAAATGGGAAAAATATTTAATTCGGTAACCCACAGTGTGTTTTTCAATTCGGTAGTTAATGTGTTTTTAAAATATAACCATACATAAAAATATTAAATAAAGGAATGCAAAATGTAACTTAACTCACTGTACGGGTGTTACGGGCTTCTCGGGATCCCAGTATGTTCTGGGTGCTTCGATGACTTCTAGTATTTGAGGATGACCAAGTTATTATATTCGTATTCAGTTTATAGAGTCAAAGTCCCTCGGGTTCTTATCACTTTTGTAGGATTCCGTAATACTGTTCGTTGGTATCGATAATGTCTGCTTAACCCTTGTGATTCATTATGTGCTGAATGTGTTTCATATTAAATTCGACCCTTGACTGACCTGTATTAGTCTCTTGTCTTATTAATTATATTGGCAGTGTGAGATGCAGCGTGTTAAGACATTAATCATCACTGGTCATGATCAGTTGAGGATGAATAGCATTTAACTCAACTCCGAATACGATAGTTGATAACACTGTGATTTTGACGACTCAAAATATTTAATTAGTTATTTCATACCATGAGCAGACACCAACTACATGGGAACAAAAGTCACATCACATTCATGTACGATCTGTAAGAGTTCTCATTATTTCATAAGCACATGTTCACAATCTCTATCTAGAGTCCTGGTTAGAGGTCAGTTCCTTTTTAACGGCCAATGTCCTTTGGCATAAATTCAGAGGCTAACTAGACTTAACTATCCTGCTAGTCAGCAATACACTTATTATGCTAGGCTTACGTCTACTGCTAGTCGTTTAATATCCGTTACACTAGGCTTACGCTTGCCGCTAGCTGTACAATATCCATCTATACTAGTCTTACGCTATTGCTAGTAACAAAATGTTCCTTTGGCATACCACGCCAGGCTAATCTGCCATAATTATGCAAACTGCGTTATTCCTACTACGACTTACGTTTGGTTCAAGAAATACACTGCTCAAATGGCTTCCCAGCCACACAATTCAAAAGAGTGGACTACGCCACACACTTTCCAGTGGTTATACCACACAATATAAGTGGCAATGGCCACACATTCTAAAATACGCTGCCGTTCGGGTCGAAAACCCACAAGTCGAATGTCCTTACAAAGACACACGCGTCATGCATAGTGATATGCATACCTATCGTTACCATATTCAATTGCGATGTTCCATGGTGCAGTAATCCGAGTCGGTCAAAACTCAAATGCTTGCACACATGCAACAATCATCGACATCGGTCGATGAGATATATCTCTATTCGTTTGAGGTGTTCCATGATACAGTCATTCGGATCGTGCACAAATCCAAATGCCTGTAAGCATGAAACAATCATCGACATCAGTCGCGGAGATATAATCATTTGAGGAATGCGCCATGCTGCAGACATGAAGCAATCCTCAACATCATCCCCCTCACTTCCAAACGTGACACTTGTGGCACGGATGATAGTGATGGAGAAGACGCCCGTCTCCCAAACATATCAATATTAGTACTACCTACTTATAAGTATGATAATCATTAAGTAGACACATTAAATTTTATGACATTAATAATAGCACTTGTCAACATGGTGACTAAAGAGTTAATTCAATTTCTTCTCAAAGACGTTGCGCGATAAAAGATCTGCCAAGTTATTGTCTGAGCCAGCAATAGGCAGAATTGTAAATGAAAATTCTTGAATTAACAAATACCATCGGTGTATTCTAGCGTTACGCATTGTTCTAGCTGTTATGTAAGTAAGAGGACTATGGTCTGTCATAATGTAAAAGTGCGTGCCGATGAGATATCTTGACAGCTTCTCCAGGCACCAGACCATAGACAGGAGCTCACGTTCACCTGTCGCATACTTCTGTTCAGCTGGAGTCAGTTTCCTCGACACATAGAAACATGGATGGAGTGTTTCCTTGTAACATTGCAGCAAACAACCACCCATGGAGTAGCTCGAGACATCTGATTGGAGTATGAATGGAATACGTATATTCGGTAATAACAAAATAGGTGCATTGCTAAATAATTTCTTAATTGTTACCAAAGCGCTTTCGCAATCTTTGTCCCAACGTACCTTATTAGGACTACCTTTGGTCAACAGTGCGGACAAAGGTGTAGATAGTTGTGCGAAATGCGGGATGAACTTATGGTAATAGTTTATTAGGCCTAAAAGGCTTCTAACTTGTTTCTTAGTAGAAGGGGTAGAAATCTCAAGAATTCTTTTGACTGTATTGTCGTCAGGATACAGTTTGTGGTTACCTATTCGGTGACCAAGAAAAGAAATTTCCTGACAACCTATTTGGACCTTTGAAGGTCGCACAGTCAAACCATGCATACGTAACGTATGTAGAAGGGAAGTTAAACCATCAATATGGTCTTCCCACGAGTCATGAAATAGGCAGATGTCATCGATGTACGTGATGACATCTTTACGATCGCCAAGAAGGCGGCGCATCATGCGCACAAACGTCGCTGGCGCATTTACCAACCCAAAACACATATAATTCCATTGGTAGAGCCCAAAAGGAGTTGTGAAAGCTGTGTAAGGTTTGGCATTTTCGGCAAGAGGAATTTGCCAGTAGCCTTTAGAGAGATCTAGTTTTGCTAAAGAAGGTAGCATTAGATAATTCTGACAAAAGATCATCTAAAAGTGGCTAGGCTCACGTCTGTGATTGTAATTTTGTTCAGTCGCCTAAACTCAGTACAGATACGTAAAGAATCATCCTTATTTTTAACAACTCACCATTGGGGAATGCATATGGTGATTCCGGAAGGAGATA